>JAUJYS010000103.1:0-31733 GCA_033995665.1 Melogona broelemanni | reverse complement strand
CCTGCGCCGGGAATCGAACCCGGGACCACCCGCTTAGTAGTCTATGACCATAGCCACTGAACCACGGAGGCCGCACCTGGTACCTGGTCCTTCATTGGTAAGAGGGGTACAAAATAATTATTATCAGTTTGCATTTTTGTTCTCACGAGGACACCATTATTAATCGGCTCTATAAAACGGTTTTTCGATTACGGTTTTTTTTTGTGTGTCGTAATGTTGGTCGTTAGATTCGTCGTAATAATTATTCCCGCTAGCCTCTCACTCTCTCGCTTTATGTAGAGCCGAGTCTATATTCGAAAACACCTTTAATTACGCCCCAAGGCGGTTCAGCGAGACGATTTTCGATCCGTTGTCGTTGTTAAACTGTTCCAAGAAAGAAAAAAAAACTGGAATGCTCGATAATCTTATTCTTCCCACTATGAAAACAATAATAACTTATGCTTAGCTGTAGGCCTTTAAGGTCTGAAAATCGAAGTCACCCTCTCTCGCGAAGCAGAATTACGTAGGCATGAAACGAGGTCATCGCGCTTGTTGTTGAAGTAGCTTCATTTAAAGTATGGCAGCGTTGTAGTCGCCCAACTAACGCATTCATGAATGCTTCGCTTATTTTAACACTGTAATTTTCCCGATACTTGAATTCACTTTTTAAAATACAAGTATGTTATCCGATTGGTCAAATTACATTTCCAAATGTTAGTTTTTCCGAATTTGATGGGTTACTTATTGATGGCGCCTTAGGGGAGTGTGCTCAAATGAATTTGTACGCTTCGAAAACGAATTATCCTTCAATTAAAAATGCTGATTAAATGAATGAAATCAATAAATTAAATCTGATATAAAAGCCACTTTTAATCTGTCAGTAACAGAGAACGAGTTGTCCTTGTTTATGAATGAAAAAAGAGTAGCACGATTAAATAAGGACATTGTAGTCGTATTCACTAAATTTGACCGCTTTCAGCTCAATTTATGAGAAATAAGCTAAAAAACAATTCGAAAAGAAATTTGTTTTCTGGACTCTTATCTAACCATGGCCCAGCAGCATGGAAGAAATATCCAAGAAAATATACGCGCTCAGATTGCGTCTCATGGAATTTATTTAGGTTGACTTTTTATTCCATGTTAGCTAATTAAGTCGACGAACTTTAACGGGGGTCGCCATTCCTTTCTAAACAAAATTTAGGAAAATTCAATTATGATTGTTATTGATAATCACTACAGGAGATTATGTACCCCTCGCGTCACTGTGACAATATATGTGGGAAACATTTTCACCAGGATCCCATGCTTGAATAAACGAGAGACTGCGCCGGGAACTGTGGAACTGTGGATTGACTAAATAAATTTGAAATTCGCCCATTATCCGAGATGAATCAGTAGCATAAACGCGTATGAAGTCTCCATATTTTATAGACGCGATGGGATACCATATCCATTCGGCTGGCTCCATTTCAATCATAACCATCCGCTGCATTTCCGCGAAGTTCAATAGCGATTCCCGATGTTGCATTATTAGTATTGCGGGCGCCACTCGCCTAGTATACATGTACAACTGCGTATACAGCTACACGTACGAGAGACATAGATCCCCTCCACCCCCCGTAGCTACTACCACGCCCAATCCGAGTTTATGTTTCGATTTAATTATGTTATGTGCGTCTGTGTTTGACCTATTGGGGGCGAGCACACGAATCGTATCATGAGATGCGGGGGTTATTTTCTCATCATTCGCCCAAAGGTAGCCGATGGCATGGGGTCTGCGGGAGGAAATGTTGCGATCGTCTATTAGTTTCCCCACTCCTCCCATTGGATTCGAATCAATATTGTTGTGTGTTCGCGAAGGAGAAACGGTATGAAATTCACGCGCGTGCACTTTGCATTTTGTTTGATGATCACAATTGCTGGACATCACAATTATTGACAACGAAACTGAGCCAAGAGATCGCTTGCGTTTTCCGCATGTCAAATTACGCAGATTTGGTCGTAAAGAATTGTCAATTTTAGATTTTTTTACCTCAAGGCTCACTTACTAATCTTAGATGAAATTCAATTACCAATTATAGGTTTAAGTTTCAAGTTCTGAGCTTCAAGAACATAATAGGCACGGTAGTTTCTCCGGATTTATTCGAGGCTTGCGTTTTACAAGTATAACGGGATCTAATAACCACGAGCCCGCACTAATGTCTTTCAACTAATTGGGCTACATCGGGCCTATTGAACGTCACACCCTATTTATTATACATGTTTCGCACTTTGAACACATTTTTTTTTCTTCTATTGTTCAGAAAGATCATTTGTTTGCTTAAAAAATGCTTTGCGTTGATTTGTTTGCTTGATAATGAAATTCACGACAAGCAATGAACCTGTGTAATACGCATTGCCTTATCATTGCCTCATGCGTTGTTGGATATCTGCCACCATAATTTCTGGCCCCTGGATGCAATTGAAAACCTCCTACTCTGCTAACATTTCATATAAAAATTATTTTATTTCAATATTTAATGACCTTATGAATTATGACCGTTAAATAACATTAAGTTATGGAATACCCAGTTTTGTGAAATTCGAGCTAATAATTAACTGTGAAGTAAAAGTAAAGGAAGTAATCGAACTAATTTTTGACGGCAAATTGGAAAACCACAGTATTGCAAAGAAATGAAGAGACAAAAAAAAAAACATTTTAACATCGTGCATCAATTCCAGTATTTTTGTTTTCTCGTTTAAATCATACTTTTTATTGCTAAAGGCTTTAAAAATTCTAAAGCATACTTCTGTCGTTGTTCCGTCTAGACGTGGTAATGCGCTTCCCCACATTTATCCGCGTCGTTCCCCGGTCACGACATGTAAACAACGCCTACGATGCAGTTTAGGCTTGCGTTCGTATCATGTACCATTTGGAAAGAACACGGTCCAATCGTCGCGCAAAGTCGTGTGCCCTAAAACGGTTGGCGGGAAAACGAGGTTTACGTGGGGGGACTATCATTTGGCTCGCCGCAAAAACACGCGCATAGAGAGTCTGTTATATTGTTATCGGTGGAGGTTTCGGGCCCTTCAGCGTGGCGAATTCTGGGGCCGCGCAAATCTGATGCTCAATACGGATCGGGGCGGTGAATATGATGCGTAGTGCGTGCTACGCAATTTTGAGTCTATATATTTCATGCGAACCACACTATCACTATCCCCTCAAATACTCGTTACATCCTCCGTAGACCAGTGTGACCACTTCAAGAAAGCTAGATTTATTTTTTTCTGAATATAAAAGTACAAAACCACGTCAAAGTCGAGTGTAGAGTTAAAATTTTAATTGATATCGCAAACTATTAATTAAAACATGATTACCGTTACTATTAATTAAAACACCCTAATCCATAGGGATTTTAAGCAGACGAAAAATGTT
Organism: Melogona broelemanni; assembly: GCA_033995665.1. Lineage (NCBI taxonomy): Eukaryota > Metazoa > Arthropoda > Diplopoda > Chordeumatida > Chordeumatidae > Melogona > Melogona broelemanni. The sequence continues at coordinate 28,339 of JAUJYS010000103.1, read as the reverse complement.
AATTTTGATCTCCGGTACTCGTAACGTTTCAAGGAATCACCACGCAATCGTCTCGCTGAGGATGGAAATGTGGTGATTCCTGAAAACGTTACGTTTTTCATCTGTTTCAAATTCTCATGGATTATGACGGTGTGTAGGTAAGTTTTAGTGAAACAATTCGCAATACTTATTCAACCATTTCCGTTTTTTTTTTTTAAATATTATTATTAAATAGTATTATATTGTATATGTCTACGAGAGATTCAATGCCCTCTAAACGCTTGCGCATTATATGGAGCGGCACGCTTTTAGCAGTACCCCGAGATAAAATAAACGAGAGTCTGAGCCGGAAATCGAACCTGTGATCGCCGCAGCATAGGCGGGCGCTCAATCGCCTGGTTTCCACTAAAGGTTTCTTCTTTAGCCATGTGTTTCAATAGGCAATGTGTGTTTGTGCTGCCGTACTTTTTGCGTTGAAGCTCAACATTCATTGTTAAGGTGTGGCTTCTGCTGTTTTTACACTGGAACATTTTTTCCGAGCTTGAGAGAACTTTGACGGTATGTTCGTTTGTGGGATAATGGTACTTTTGGATGGATTAGATGGATAATACATGTATTTAAATAACAATATTTGAAAACGACTATTTTCCTCTCCTCACTACTTTCAACTCCACTATTTTTATCTCCAGTTAAAAAACAGTAGTGGATAAATAAATATTGAAGTAATTACAAAATCTGTTTAAGTGTAGTATGAAGGTAAAACGCTTTCTATTTCCGTCAGATGCAGAGGACAAAACGGTTGTTGTGAGGAAAGGTCTACCTTCAGGGGTCAGATCTATCAAGTTCAGGATTGTGGAGTGTTGTGCACAGTTTGAGCGTCCAACTGCAACAGCGGTAATTCTATATTTGTGTGTGTATGCAGACGTGACTAGTGATCACGCATGCACACAAGCTCGGGCAATTTGCAATCGCCAACGGATATGAACGATTTAAATAAAACGCACCTGAAGGGTAGCCATGTGTACGACGACCCAGGGCCTTGCTCACTCTATCCCCGCTATCTGCACACGGCTAAACGGCCGCCTGAGACCCCTCGATCGACATTTGTATCAATTCCTCAAGAGACTGAAATAATCTATTTCTGATACCACAAATATTAAAACTCTATCTTCAAAAACTTTTCAACTGTAAAAACGTCATTCGTTATTAGGAGTAAATAGTTTTAGGCGATTGTTATCCGCTTGTTATGTTGAAAACAGCGGCTGGAATGTCAAAATGAAATGTGTTTCCGCAAACAGCCCAGAGAGGCTGGGGTCCAATAACCAATAACAATAATGTACAGGCATGTAACTGCACAACGACATGGACGGAGTAGAAAGGAATTCTAATAGCACTACAAAAACACGCGAGAAAATACAACACTTTCTACTTAATGAGCCCAATGCTAGCTCGAGATCTTATGTACTGTGTGGGTCTCATACAGTCATTTTTTTGTTGTGCTACGAGCGCTAAAGGCACTCGAGGTGGTGCTTTTATCAATCGCTTAGTACCATAATTTTTGTTCTTGATCAATTTAAAAAAAAAAAAGATAATATACTTTTTCGATGAACACGGTTTTCAATTTTCCATTTTATGCATCCTTTATCTGAGCAGACAATAATGGAGCGTTATCAAAATGCCATACCACACCATTTGTCTTTCGGAAATTAAATTAGTATGATATATGGTCACTATATCCAAATTTTCAAATGAATCGATAAAATATTAAATGAAATATGACTATGTCGTTTAGGGTGCAGTTGTTTATGGACCACATTGTAGTTTCATTCGTTTTTTTGTGCGTTCGCTTTTCGTTGCAAGAATTCCGCAGAGCTAAGGATTTATTTGACATTGGGGTATCAGGAGGATGGATTGAGTCAGGGCGCCCGGCCGTGTCTTTCGATGCATGCGCCATTCGTGTGTGTTTGGTTGGAAGAGGAGAAGGAGGAGGGATGTGTGGAGTGAGGGTGGAGAGGGCATAGATACGCGGATAACGGCCAACTTTAAAGCCGTAAAAGTTTGGACGCCGTGCTGTGGCATCGGCGCCACCGCGGCAGTGAAAATCCTACCAGCAAATCTTCGGCTTGTCCAGCAATAAGGCATCAACCCTCCACTTCCTAAACTTTGAAGTGAGATTAGCGAAGAAACCATATCATCGCTGGGGATTCCCGCAATGTCGTCATTCAGTTTATTCCGATATGCGCTATAGTAGTTGCCCGAAACGGGTTGTGAAAAACAGGTGCTGCTAAATTTCCAAATGCAAAACTCACTAAATTTGTACCATATATGAACAGTCTCTCAGCTCGCGTCGGCAAAAGATGGCGCTATCATCGTATTCAATCGTATCCGCAATGGACGCCTCACCGAACATCGGACAAATGAGCGAAAATTGAAAAGCATAATTATGAGTGGCTTTTTCTTGATATTATTTTCTTATTTTTTTTTCTTCGTAGCCCAGTCGGTATTGCAGCCGGTTGCGGTGCGGCGGTAATTGGTTCGAATCCCGGCGCGAGCTATCGTTTATTCGTTCCCGGGGTAGTGGTAAAAATGTGACCTTCACCTATTGATTTGCAACACCAGCAACAGGCAAAAAAATGCTCAATGTAACATTAATTTTAGTAAACCCAAATTTTGTTTCCTTTTATGAATTTTTATCTTTGCTTAATTTTTTTTTCTTAACCCTTTATGCGCCACGAAAATTTGCGCGTGTGGACACCTCAATGTCGCATTTATTCGTCCTTAGTTGACAATGAAATATTTTTTTAATATTTTTTGCCTGGCAATTTTTTTTAATTTTTTACAACAGTATTATTGTGCTTCATAAAATAAATATTCGATAAAACAAATAAAGAAAAAAAAATGAAAAAGTGCTCAAAATTGAAAAAAATGAAGACTTCTTTATTTCATATTTAGAGACATTGTGAATGGATAAAGCCTGGACGTCGAACGACGTACGTGGCTCTGATCGTTTCAATCGTTCAAATCGTTTAGTTTATTTTCGTTTATATTTTTGCCGTGGCCAAATTGAGGTTTAACTCGTTCCGAACAAACGGCTCGCCGCCCCGCTCACGTGCGCGCGCGCATTTGAAATGCGTTTTCATCGTGGAAGAAAACGCGCCCCCCGGCGGAGAAAGGGCGAGGTTCAGATGATGAAAATTTCTCTGAGGAGCGATTAGTGGAAGGGCGGCTGGGAGATGGAGGTGAAAGGGGAGTGAGGATAACGGGTGAGAGAGGAAGGGGGGAAAGGTGGATGCTGCGCTTCCTCAACCTATCTGCAGGCCACGCACGAGATTATCGCCAGCATTGCTAGTCAGTCCTCCTCTGCCAACACGATCGCGACCGTCGCTGCGATTGCGCTGTAAGGCTGGCCGCGTTGGCAAATTATATCACCGACCGCATTTATCTGCCAGAGCCAGGTTACGTGACTGGATCTGTAGCCTGGACCGAGCCCACGTCCCCCTCCGATAGCTCACCACGACCATCGCGAAATTTATTTGCGTGAAGGACTGGATGGCCCCGCCCGTAACGGAAACAGGTGAACTTGGACTGTTTGCTAAACGCGTGAATTTTGTCCATTTTGACTTGTCCTCGACTACGCGAACAGGGACATTTACGAGCGCCTTTTAAATGATGACAACCGCATGTACGATGCTCACACAGTGAATTGAATAAGGAGGGGAGAAGAAATAATTGTAAAAAGGCGGCCGCCATTACTTATGGGCCAGCAAACCCTGCTAAGGCGCGGAAATTGTGACCTTCCGAACCCCGGTATTCTTTATTATGCGCTCGTACTTCTGTTTGGGAAGGTGAGAGGTGGAAGGTGAAGGACGTGGTGAATACAAATTTTGTTGTGGAGAAGAAGTTTATGTGAAAGTGTGTTAATGACTGCTGCAGGAAATTGAAAGAAATCGTTGCAACCTTTCACTATACTTGTATAATGATTGTAATAAATTTATTTGGAAATTAGTTAAATTATTTAGAATTTATAGAAATCCGCTGAAGTCGCATCGCTTGCTCTGATAATATGCGACTGTTTCGCATTTGTCACGGCATATGCAATTGTCACAATCATATGTCATTAATGTCACTATTGCACTTAATTTTTTTTTTACTGAAAGTACTGCTAATTTTGCCTTGTTTCCAAATTGTAAAAGAAACTTAAATTTTGTGCTAATCTGGAAAAATAAATTTTTGTTGACTGTTACTTGTCAGAACTTTGCATGCGAGTAAGTTCCAAAATATTAATCCTGTACATGCTAAAGCTTCTTGAAAATTGTTGGAAACTCAACATTACTTGTTGAGATTTATATTATCAATTGTAGATAATAATTTCCGAAACTATTATTCTCGTAGAATAAACGAGGTTTTAATTTGTAGTGGTGCAAAACACAAATACAACCGAACTTGACAGTTGGCAAGATCAATTTTAAATTACGCACGTGACAGAATGGAATTTACATTTCTCCACGCGCAGTGCATAAAATAGACATGTAAAGCATAGAAACTAAACTCTATTTTATGCCAAGGAAATAAGTTGTCATGTAGCGTGTTGTCACGTATGATGCGCTACAATCCCAACAAAAATAAATTTACTGGAGTAATATTTTTTTTTTCTTTTACAGGTGAGTATCCATCCACATGCATTCAAGAACAATACGTACTCTCTGCATGCATACGAACCATTTCGAGGTAAGGTAGCAAATCATGAGAAAGCCGACACAGACTTGTTCCCACTCTAAGGAAAACATCTAGTGAGACATCATTGCTAAGAGAATTTCAATTACTGTCGGATGCAGGAATAATAAATCGACATCGTTCAGCGTGTCATTCCTGCGAAATGGTACTCGCGGGATTTTTTTGTTTGCGGATGAGCTCCTTATCTGGCCAGCGATAAGCGATAACTTAAAAAATTTCCAACACTATGTTCGGATCAAAAAAAAAAAAAAAATTGAGCCTTATCGCCAAAGCACTCACGCGTTCCCTTATATTTGTATCTGCGCAGATATCGGAGCTTAACGTGCTTGACGACAGTTAGCGGCGGGATTTTCTCTGACGAGAGAGGCCGCCCTGGGCAAAGAGTAAATTGAAGGGACCATCCTAGCGAATGCGGACACTTTTGTTCGTTGCGTTTTGCGGGTGAAGAAAGCGCTCACTTAAATTGCCAACTACGGGGTTGACGCGATTGGTTACAATCAGCACGCAGGTCTTCATAAAAGCAATATGCTTCCTGGGCAGATAGCAGATTTTGAGCCACATTGTCCTTTGGTTAATTATGTTATATTTTCCGAATTTGAATTTTGTTCTTGGAACTCACGGAAGTCTGCAATTTTTTTAAAATTATTTGGTATGGACCGTTTCGAAGCTCTTATGCACGCTGGGAGCAAATTATTATTGACTTCCTATCTTATGTATTGAAAAATCATATTTATTATTATTTTTTAATGTTTAATTTTTGTAACGAATTAGGTTTGTGTACTACATTAGATATGAAGTTGTACTGCAATATGTGCTGACATATTTATTTAGAACATTGTTATTATTTAGTTACCGTATGTCATATTATGGCATTATTTTGTTAATTAAAAAATTAAATTTCAATGAACACGTACTCGAAAAAAGTTTTGAAATGCAATTTTTGTAGCAATTTCTTCTTTGCAGCAGGTAGCTTAAGTAGTCACTTCGGTTTTTGTTAGATATGTTTCGATACACGGTGCTTCTCCCAAAGTGTAAAAAAAACATCTTACTTCCATTTCGTTCTAAACCCTGGGCCGATGTCCCGGTTACCTTCCCCCAACCCAAAAAGTACGGTTATCAGGACTGCGTTCCCAATCGCGATTCGTATAATTTCGGGAATTAATGCAGCCGCGTCGCGCGCGACGTCTAGCTAGCTATACGGCGACAAAGTAAACGCGCGACTGAATCACGACGAGTGGGGCGGCCCCATGGCTAATTTGTGTAATTGAAAAACCGCCCATCTCTCTGTATATACGTGTGTGTCATCGCCCAAATGCGTGCGATAGAACGGAGATTTTTTTTTAGTATTATTATTATCGTCGCTCGAATCTGCGCATGCGCTCGGAATAGCCCGCCCCGACCGACTAGACACGTCAAACGGACGATTGTTGTCAATCTTTTAGTAGGCGTCTCTGTACAGGCGGAGTATTGCGTATTGACGCCTTTAGAATGAGCGCATGGGCGTTTATCGTTTCGCTTGTGTGTACATGTAGCCGACGATGCTCCATACATACTGGCGTATTCCGGCATCCGGTACATGCGTGTTCTGCCTGAGATCCCAAGCAACCTTTCAAATCATCTTTATTTTAAAACGTCTATTCAAAATGAAGAAATAATTATTTTTTTCGATTACATGATAGGTATAGGACATAAACGGATCTGCTAGACGATCCCATTTCTCTTATTCTGTTCGATAAGCCTGTTGATACATGTGCATGTATGTTCAGCCGATGATATCTGTTCATCTGATGAAATACACATTGTATCTTTATTCGACAAAGATTACAGGAGATTTTAGTATAATCGGATATAAATATATTTTCATTTTCAAACACTGAATTGAATATCACTACACTACAGGAGATTTTGTACTCCTATTGTTATGGAAATAGGTAAAGGTAAATTTTCACCAGTACCCCGGGATCGAATAAACTAGAGCCCGCGTCGGAAATCGAACCCGGGACCGCCGCAGCGCAATAATTTCAAAACCAACCTAAACTAAAATTTAATTGCTAATTTGCTTTTATTGTCTTGTGGTTTGACATTGCACAAACCGAATAGATAATTTTATCTTATTTCATTGTACAGGTCATATCATCATTTATATCCTCTACATCAGCAGATCAAAACTTATTTTTTTCTGGCAAAGATTCCGACATTAGCTTTCGTATTATAATTATAATAATTATTATTATTGGCTTTCGAAAATACCTTCGGTGATTTATCGTATACTTTTTATGCCAGGGGTACGCAACCCTGATGTGATTAAATATTGACGACGTTTAATCATGACTCCCTAGTCTCAGGAAAGAAAGCGGTTTCGTTTATCAATATCCATGTAACTGATTTGATGCGAGCCAATTTGCACACGCCAAGCAAATCAACATTCCAATGGCCATTCTATTTTTTTTTTTTTTTTTGGTATTAATAATATTAGCGACGTGATGCCTTATCTGAGTTTTTTTGCGATTCAGCTGCCACGCGCTTTGTGTCGAGCTCCTGCTGTTGCCGCCCGCCACGTTTTTAGCCTTGTTAATATTCAAGAGCTGACGTTTTTAGTGCGGGTGAAGTTTTTCAAACCGCGAGCAGCCCCTCTGCACATGATCGAGAACATAACCTTATCGTAATTCTTAATTAGAAGCCCAGTTTGCATAACGTGTTTAACGTCTTTCGACTGCGCTTCAGCGTGTACCGGTGAAAGGTGGCTATTTACGAGTTGAGTTAGTTCTCATTAGACGAAAATTTTACAATTTTATTTTATCGTTCGAGTGCGTTTGTTCCGGAATACACGCGGCTCATTTATTCAATTACAGATTTGACTTGTAGAACGGGCGAACCGGGTTCGACTCTGGGCTCGATCTTCCGTAAGCAAATTAAATACCAGCTCCATTGAACCATAAATAATGAGAGAAACAGGACTGGATGTAATCGACGAACTAGAGCTGGCAAAGCTCTAGGCATAAAGCATAAAAATAGAACTAAATGTTACTTTAAGAAAAAGAGCGACCAGAAAATACGGTATGGAGTGGGGCGCGTAGCGAAACTGACTTGCCTAAAAAATATATAACATGAAGTGACAAATCAGGTGAGACAGAATTTCGCTACGCGCCCTATTCGATACCGTATTTTCTGGTCGCTCTTTTCCGTAAAGTAACATTTAGCCAAAAATAGAATAGACCTTCATGAAATACAAAATGTCGTTATGTGAACGAAATAAACCCTACCTTACGTCACCGCTCGAACAGGAGATTATGTACCCCTCTATTCTCTTGAGGGGGCATATTTTCACCAGTACCACGGTATTGAATAACAAAAGCCCGAGCCGGGAATCGAACCCGGGATCGCCGCACGTATGGCGGATGCTTTACTACTGAGCTACGACGATTGTACAAATTATTCAGTTTTTTTAAATATTTTTTTTATAAATAGTATTTAGTTTGTAATAGTTCCTCCGAGTAAGCAAATACTTGGATCACTTGGATCCAAGTACAACATGAACCTTGGAGCAACCTTGGATCCATGCTTTTATTTTTTACACAGCGATATTTACTTGCAACAAAAACACTTGTTCTTCTCGGCTGCCGCTCCCATTAGTCAAATCCTTTTACGGGTCTAAAAGTGCATAGCAGCGATGCAGTGCGCGCAATGCCTTAATACATTTTTCGAAAAAATTAAACATTCCTCCGATAATGTGTAACCAATCTAAAAATCATAGTCACAAGTTCTCGGTAAATATGTGGGTGGCTTAGGCGAGAAAACCCATCGGCAACCTACTGTACATAGTACTGTACTACCGGGCATATTCCATACACATGCGCGTAGTGGAAGACTTGGATGGTAGTGACGTAAACTGGCGCCAAACTTTCGATTAATGTATTCTTTTTGACGCTAAAAATCGATATATTCCATCTAGATAAAGTTGTTATCGAATCTGGTAAATCCAAAAGTGACACACCAATAAGGGAAAAAAAAAGAGTGATTGACACATTTGGCAAAGTGAAAATCGCAAATAACGGTACAATACAGCCCCTCCCCCGAGTTGATCGCTGGTCCAATAGACAACCGAGTTTCTTATACCATGGGTGGTACATCATATCCACCCTTCCTTCTCATTCCGAAGCGCTTTCGGTAGTATGTTATGGACCAGCGCTCCGCGCTTTCTAATGAGGGAGGGGAAAAAAAATCGTCGAAAATACTGCAATAAAGTTGATTTTCATTCCTCGTCATATTAGCTTCTCGCTGTATGTCTATTTTTGGTGACACGGGGAGCTTCATTGGATAAATATGTTGTCTTGGTTTCATTGTCGCTGGATAAATATGTTGTCTCGGATAGCTCATTACCAAAAAGGTCACCGCATTAAAATCAATGCGCGCATGTATCGATCCTAAACGAAAACAACGTCTCTAGCGCCGGAGAATTCAAATGCCGTGCGGGGAATTGTCAATGCTTGCAAACTCATAAATAGCTTACGGGTCAATTTGATGTACATGTAGTCCAAGCACGGGGTCGATGTTCATCTCTGGTTAAAATCAACTGTGTATGTACGAATAAGAATGCACAGGAAAAAGAGCGGTGCACATATTAATAAATCGTCGAACCGAAGCGAGGAAACGATGAACGAAATTGTGAGAAATATCACAAAATGATAAAATACACGTTGTAGATGGGATGAACGTGAAAATTTAGGTTAATCGCTCCGCAGAGCTGACAGTGGTTTCAAGTCTAATATACAACTTTTTACGTGCAACTTTCACGTTCATCCCATCTACAATGAGCATTTACCATTTTGCGACATTTCTCACATCTCGTCCATCGTTTCGGTTCGGCGATTTAATTATGTACACAGTCCTGTATTCCTTTGTTTTCTATTCGTACATTCACCGTTGAAACTCATAAATGCTGCGTATATTGCACAGGAACACTTTCATCTTATACGTCGTACAAAGTCATATGATGAAACAGAAACCCTGGTGCAAGAGTATGCGTACAATAGCAGTATATGAATATCCTTTGGTAGTAAATGACTACGTATTAGCGATTTCGGAGGAAATGCTACGGTAAAATTTGTGTGGAATTAGCAGATTATAACGATTTAGTTTCAATGAAAAGTTGTATACTCTTAATCCCACTTGAAACTATTGCTTGCAAGTAATTATTTGTAATTACTTGATACTTGCAAGTAATTATTTGTAATTACTTAATGATACAATTTCTATAGCAATTTTGTTCTAATTTTTACTGAAAGTTTTAATGAAAAATACTGATTAAAAAAATGAAATCAGTAAAATAAAGTTCGATAGTGAAGACACTTCTTTTTCAGTTCCAAAGGATACAAGAACACGAGCTTTCGGCTGTGATGCCTTCTTCGTTGGGGAATATGATGAAAATTAAAAATTAAAATTATAAAATGCTTCCAATTTGAATGGCTATAATCTTTAAAATAAATCAATTCTAACAATCCAACAAAATTATACTTCGTGTGTTTACGTTCAGCCATTGAAGACAGAAGACACCATCTGACGGTTAACGACCATTTTCCACATTTTGAATGTCAGAAACCAAATAAACTCGTGATTGTATCGATTGATCTGGCTGATCTTTGCGTAACAACCAGTTTGTGTACAGACGCAAAACTTCAATGGCGCATTCCGTGCACCATGCACGGAATGCTCTTTTCAGTGGTGGAGAAACGGGGGCCAGGACTGGTTCCGGTTCGCGAATCAGCGCGTGCACTGAATCGCTAGCGGCAGACGGTGCAGGAAAGCAGAAAACTTTTTTTTTTTTTTTTTTGAAAATATGAAAGTTTATTGAATAGCCAGCTCCGTGTGAGTGAGATGCGAAAATCTCCGCTCGCTGACAGACGCGCCCAATAAATGCTGATTAACCCTATTGACAACACGGGTTCGCCCTTTCCTCGCCACATCTACGTGTCTGTGGGAAGCGTGGTTTTGGCGGTTGCCTGAATTTCTTGGCCAATTCCAATATTTTTTACCGTCCACTTCGCAAGGAAATGTTAAGGCTAGAGGAATGTGTCTTTACGTTGGCGAGGCGAGGGGCGACAAAGCGTCGTAATGTACGATTTGACAATAAAAAATAAAAATATGATGAACCTTTTGATTACGTTTAAATATCGGCGCTTTTACATTTTTATTTTTCAATTTTAACTCGTTGCTTTTAATTGAGAATCCAGTTTAGCTTATTTTACGTAGTTTTTTTTCCTGATCACTGTAGTGAATTTCACTACAGGAAGTTATTGTACTTCTCCTGTTGCTGTGGCAATGTGTGAGGATGTGTGTCCACTACCATAGGATCGAATAAACGAAAGCCTGCGCCGGGAATCGAACCCGGGACCACCCGCTCAGTAGAATGTGACAATACCCACTGAAACTTTAAAATTAGACTGATACGAATATCCGTCTTTAGCTTCTTTCTCGACCCATCTGACGCAGGGAAAACTTTGCCTTAGCGCCTCCATCACACCAACCTATCATCCGCGCCTAATTGACCAAAAAATACGGTAGACTTAGCACTAAATTTTAAGGTCAACGGAGTTGCAACTTTCATTCGCATGCACCTGTAACTTATCACAGCTCAAAATCTACTAATCGATTGTCATTACACCCAGACTCATTAATTGCTCATTGTCATTTCGGTTGCGTAAAATCTAAACGATTCTAACCATCGAATAGCCGTTGTAGCAGTGCAAGAAAATGATTGAAAAGTGCAGCGCGCCCCCTTCACCCAACAGTTTCAATGACTACGCCACTCCCATTGTCAAAACAAGTCGCTCTACCACACGTAGAACGTCGTTGTTATCCTTGAATAGTTCGCGTACGGAGCTCAGCCATTTGTATAGACGAGTTAATTCACAATTACACAGTAATTGATTTCACGCCTTATTATAATTTTTGCACGAGGAAACAACTAGCCAGGAAAACAAAAGGGAAATTAAATTAATTAGAATATGGCTGTAATGGATCAGTGAAGTAACATTCTGAAATTGTAAACAATTAGGCAATGCCATTCTAACGCATGTATAATGAGAAGGCAATGCGGTTCAGGGTACCATATTACCTGTATGCGTAATAAATAGAGTGTAATGTATTTTGCCGCAACCAAAACGCAGTGTCAAGTTCGTTCCTTTTGAAAAGAACTTCGTTCCAGTTCCCGTTCCGCCATGAAAAGAGGAACCCGCTCCCGTTCCAGTACCTACAGATATTAAAACGAACCAGCATCTAGGAGTTCCTAAGTTTCTCCAAAAAAAAAAGGAATTAGTCCTTTGAAAACGGAAGTTACCCTTTCCGTTCCTACCCAGCATTACCAATACGCATCTAGCTTTGTTGGTCACCTTAACCTTAAGGCGAAAATTTTGGACATTCTTTCACTTCAGCTCGGTGTCAATAGAAGTGAGTTGCCGATGTATTTACGGTGGCTATATTGTTGCAACATAGTCCTAATACTATTGCCAACCCTGGAAACTCACGTTGTGCGCGAGAAAAATTCGGTGTAATCCCTAGCAGAATAAAAATGTTCATCTGCGATACACCGTAATCTCTAAGTTATGCGCGAGTCATGTGTCATCGTGTTTCAGCTCGCGCATAACTTACGGACTAGGCACCTGCCACCTTAATAGAACAATATGATTCTCTGGTGGCTCTGAATGCAAATTACTGCATAGCACTTGAATAATCACAGGCATCCAATATTATCTTGCACGAATTTGAATGTGGAAGTTCAAATATCTGAGTATTCTTTGAACTCAATTTCTTGCTTCTTACTACATAGCTATTCAATTTCTTGACATTTTGGCATCTCAACGTCTGAGTTCGAAACGACATAATTGCATTTGCGGAATCAATATTTAGGAGGCAAGAATGTAGGATGTACCAAGAAATAAAAAATATAAACTGTTCTATGTCATACAGAAGACTAGACAACGGAAAAATTAAATGCACGTATAATTCGTTAGTTTCCGTAAGTTCGTTCCCGTCCTTCTTTGGCTCTAGAAAATTCTTCATCGTAGCGTGTGACCTTCATGTCATAATTTGTCTGTTTTTCCGCCTTCGATAATTGCATGTTGCATAAATCGATATTAAAATAATAGGAACGCATGTCCATTCCTCGTGAAAGCGACAGACGGGACCTTTTGGCGTTTATGCGTGATAGTTAGTGGCGTCTTCCGACGGCGATCTAGAGAATCGGCTGGTTGGTTTCCGTTTTAGTATATTTGTCAATAGTATAGTTGGATGATCTCCAATTACACCCCAAAGCGTCTAGCGGCGAAGTGGGATTTTACGAATTAGGCTCCACCAGCGGTCACAACTGCAAACTAGATGAAATAAAATACACACTGCAATTAAATGTGCGCAACCTAATAATAGAGCGCGGCGCCCATCCAATGGTATTGTTGGCCGGCGACGTAAAAAAAATAGTGGCTAAAACTTGCGGCATCAAGCACCTTATATTCGTCTATACGCGGCTAGCTAATTATCTTCCTGTGAGACTTTGACATTTGCCCAGCACAAAGGAGTTGGGGGAATAGATATAGTGCACTTATAACAACAGCATCGAAAATGTCACGCGTAATTTCCATTATATGCGTCCTAGCGCAGGACCAACGCGCAGACGTATATACTCTATAGCTATGTGTCGAGAATAATCTCACCGTACCTTTCACGCGTCCGTGTATGTGTGTATAGGCTATTAGCGCGCGCTACCTCCTAACAGGATACAAAATTTCGCAACTGCCGGTGGGGTCGGCTAGATTCGAGGAGCAAAACCGTGTGCGAATCAGTAAACTTTACCGTGGTTAACGTATTGAGTGCATGTACGGTTATATCCAGTAAATTATGGCTCATTGGGTATGGGGACATGCTACGAAGCCAACGGTCCCGGGTTCGATTCCCGGAGCAGGCTTTCGTTTATTCGTTAGCCTGGGGTACTGGCGTCACCCCTGAGCTTCCATTAGGGAGTCCAGAGCTTAGGGGTGGATCCTGCAGTCTGGCTATTCCAGCTGTATCCCTCTTCCCTTCTCTTCCCTGCCCCTCACATATCTCCACGAGGGAGACACGAGGGTGCAATATTCCTGTAGTGCACTAGGCGCTACGGTGAATTTAAGAAAAAAATAAAAAATATATATGCTCCGGCACAGCGTCGATAAGAACGACGAATAAAATCTATTTCGGCGATGTCTTAGACGGGTTTTTAGCATTAAATTACTTAGGTCAATGCCTGTTCATGTTCATGTTTTTAGTCTTATGTTTTTTTTTTAATTAACATGTCAAAGCATGTCTACGGCAGGCCGACCAAGAGGTCTCTCAATAGCTGTAAAAAATTACTTAAATCTTTTGTCGTATACTTTTAGATATCGTAGATGTCGAATACGTTATCTCGAAAGTATTGTTAGTTGACTGCGCGGCGAAGTTCAACCACCTGCAAATTAACAATCACACGAGTTCAAATATTTTTAACTGATCGTCGTTGCCCAGTTGACTCGTGGTGCGACGGTTCCAGGTTCGATTCCCGGCGCGGACTCTTTTAATCGATCCAGGGTTAATGGGTGCACGAAAAAAAAAATACAAGGGCGAAAGTGGTGCAAAGAAAAATTGATAAACCTGGCCGACCCCGTACAAACGAAAACACGTTCAATCTGTATGGAAATATTATGCGCAACTTCCCCGCCCCCTTATATTTGCGAAGAGCGCGCCAAGTCCTTACGCGCCCCCTCCTTTGCCAGCGCGCGCGTTTTACGTAGCGCTCTTATTAATTACGGGGCACTGAAAGTGCGGCATGCCCCGCGGCAACAACAAAAAAAGGTGCCGGTGCCACACGTATAAGCCATAATAGTTGGTGTGCAGTAAAGCGTAGCCGACGCACGTGTCGCCAGTAATCCGTCGAAAAATATAGGACAGGTAACGCCACACTTGCTACCGAGTACTTGAGCGGCAACCGGTTACAGGGAATTCGTGGCGACACAGTCTTCTTCCGCGCAATTTCCACTTTTTGAGCTGTAACAATTTATGGGAACTTTTAGGTGATGCATCAGTTGGCAGCATTGCCCGCCGCCGACGTTACAGCTGCTTGGGCGTTGGTTTAGCAGTAATGAAACGTCGGCCAAAACCAATAAATTCAATAGCAAAACCTATTTATAGACGCACTGCTGTAGAACAATTTATCATGTTGGCCCGGTTCCAGACCATATGGAATCTGTGATAGAAATCTCATTACATTTTTTTTTTACTTCCATCTTCTCAATATATACACAGTATACATTTATTGTACATGTATTTTATCTATTTGTTTATATTGGAAATAACTTTCAACTTCGTCTTGTTTAACCAAAATTGATGGTATGCATGGTCAGGATTCAGACGTAGCCATTTCAGACATTCAGCCATAATCTGGAAGTAAAATTCGATCAACTAGAAAGAGGTAGCTCAAAGTTCTTGGTCGCGCCATTACCATATTAAACACTTTATAATGAGGAATGCTACGCAGTTCATAAAAGCTAATTGAGCAACTAAAATATGCTTCAATAGCCAATTACTTTTTTCAAAAGAATTTTGCCTAATCTCCTCCCTCCCCCCCGCAAAGCACCTGCACGTGAAAATTCGAGACTGTTGATGCCTTTTGCCGCTGCCATTCTCTCTCCGACGGAGAGCCACAAACCTCCTCTAAAAATAGTTTCACACGTTAGTTGACATTTAATGTCGGCCATAAACGCAAAGGAAGGGGCGAGAGATAAGTTTATCTCATTATCGCGATTAATGCGCTCGTGCCTAAAAGCCTGCTTAGTTATTCGCAGCCGGAACCTACGCAATAATGTAGTTAAACGTGCGTACCATATGCAACACCCAATTACATTTCCGAATAGTCTTCTATTGTTAAACTTATTATTTTTCTATAACATGGACAAATGCAAATGATATTCCAACAAATGCATGTAATGGCTCTTTCATACCAATGATTTTAAATAGTACTTGTCCAAGTAATATTCGTCAATGTGTCGATTAAATTATTGTCTAAGGATAACTAATTTATTTCAAATCAATATTTGTTTAAGGTTTACAAAAACTACAAAACGTTACTGGTAAATGTTCACTTCAAAGACCTAGAAACAATAACTGAATAGTACATGTATAATATATTTTAAATTCATGCATGGATATGCTCAATTATACAGTATATTTCTATACATTTTGAAACTTAAAGTATTGTATAAAGTTATAACAAGAAAATTTAGATATAATTGATCGCGAGCATGTCCCCTAACATCAAATTATATCATAATGAGCATAATTAATCACATGCATGTCCATTAACATTAATTATGCACTCGTGGCGCAACGAGGATAAAGCGACGGTTGAGTTGGCTAGACTGGATATATATCCAGTCTAGCTATATATATATATATATATAGCTTGTGTTAAATGAAAAGAGGCTCAATTTAACACGAGACAGCCAAGCGGTTTAGAACGACAGAGCTTCTGACCAACGTAATTTTTCGATTCGCGTTAGTTTTTCCAATGTTTTCATTTATTCGAAAAGACGAATACTTTATTTTATACATTTTTTTTTCTCTTGAGAAGTTATTTAAAACCCTAGCTGATGATCACTCTTTGGGCGAGTGTGAAACTAGTCCTAGGATCCGAAAGTGATTATCTTCAAGACAAAAAATCTTCAAATTTGTATTCCAATTGTTGTTGGGTTATGATGAAAGGTAAGGGTTCGTCTACTCGTAGTTTCTATATTGTGATGCAAATACGAAATCTCATCGAACATATTTATCGAGTCTAGCCAAATCAACCGTCGCTTTATCCTCGTTGCGCCACGAGTGCATAATTAATGTTAATGGACATGCATGTGATTAATTGTGCTTATTATGATATAATTTGATGTAAGGGGACATGCTCGTGAGCAATTATATCGAAATTTTCTTTTTATTTGATCTGCGACGAATTTAGGCATATATTTTGGCATATTCGCTTCTACCTGTTTAAGTCATATATATGCTCAAATATATTTTTATATTGTCGTTAATATCCTTAAATATTTATCCACAGTGATACCAATTGCCTAATTTGATTTAAATAAAAATATATCCTTAATTCTCCCCAACTCACTTTCGTTTTAATGAATTCACGTGAAATCAAACTACCAAGAAACTAATAAAATAGCATTCGCATTTCTAATGCGAATGCTATTTTATTAGTTATTTAATGTTATTTTATTAGTTAGCATTTCAAATGTTTTCGTGTTAAGTGCTTGCAAAATATGCTGTATCACGCAAAGGCTGGAGTCTCTTTCGGAACGCATTAACTAGATTCGGTTCCGGTAAATTCGAAAACGCTCGACGGGCCATATAAATTTTTAATGCCAAATGCAAATAACCCGTATTGTCTTAAGACTACATCTTTTTACGCTACACTTACACGCGGGACTAGCGAAATAGCAAAACTAGCTCGAGGATCTTTCGTCCCATGTGTGTGCACATCGTCGGGGGGTCTTAAACGTAATCCTTAATGTTGACGCTGAGAAAAGAAAGAAGGAAAAAAAAAAAATGGCGGACTTGACAGTTTCGCTAATGCGCGCATGGACCGTGAAGATATGTAAAAACAAAGATATTGTGTAAATCTCGGGCGCGCTCGCGAACACACACAGTGAGATCGGCAGATGGTGTCGCGAAGGAGACTGCCGTTTCACCGCTCAGCGCTTCACATCATCAATCATTACTTATTTACGAAGAGATGCTGATGGGTTTTGTAAATCAATATCAATGTTGTAGGGGCTTTTCGTTCTACAAACCGGAAGTGTATCAGGAAAACGAATTTAAGGAGACATTGATATGAAGCAATTATTACTTTAAGATAAGTGATGAATGCAAATGGCTCAATTTATTTTCAAATTTGAATAAATACAAAATAATACACATATTTTTGCGTTGTGATAGATCCGAACACAAGCATTAGCATAAACCAAAACCAAACAATTAAACATAAACCAAAGAATAACAAATTACCGTATATAATTTCGTATTTTTTTTAATATTCTTTTTTTGTTAACGTAATGAAAAACGCATTTCGATTTCTCGAAGCATTCGTACGAAGCTATTTAGGATCACCCGCTAAAAGTGTACCGGTAAGAATGCTACTAAATTTGCGATTAATTAAATTGCAATTTTTGAATTTGTTATCCATGATATAAATCAGTCAACCGAGCGCACCGAGCCGATTGATTTGAATCTCAGTTGTACTACCGATATCTAGAACTGTAAATTTTGTTGGATTTTTTTCAAACATTAAAATAAATTGAGCCCGCCCCAAGCATTCATCACTTATACTGTACTGTACCCCCGGAAACTTGTTCCCTTATTTTTAGCTGCATATTTTATGGCTGATGTACACTTTACGGACAAAAAAAGTGAGCGACAGGGGAGCGACATGGAGCGAGCGGTTAGGTTAGGTTAGGATAGGTTAGGCATCGCTCCCTGTCGCTCCCCTATCGCTCACTTTTTGTCCGTAAAGTGTACATCAACCAGACATTTATATGGTACCACCGATAATACACAGTGTATAACGAATTTATGAGTAAACACTAGTACTAGTAAAAATTCACTTTACTAAAAATTCACTTTACAAAATATTTCAAGTATTGTTTATTTTTCATTTAAATTCAATCTATCACATACAAACATTGCCAACAAATGCTGTTTTTTTTTTCCTTTTTTGCTTCTTGACTAATGTCTTGTATCTATTAGGTGAGAGCAAATGATGATCAATGACTTGAGGCAAACGTTTTTTCTTGTCAATATAATCATTACAAATCAGACGCTTCTTCACGGAGACGAATATCGCTAACCATCATTCTGTTTAGTCACTTTACCTTTTTGTCTTCAGCAATTATTATAATAGTCTATAATTATTTTTTTATTACGCTATTAGATCACTCTCTTTTTTAATGTTTAATGACATTATTATCATAATAACCTACTATTTTTATAGTATTTTCATGTAGCCTTTTATAGCCCGCGCAACCAACGCCTGGGTTTTGCAACAACAATGCCATATATTTTCCAGCAATATTGCAATGAAGAAGCAAGTCTCGCCAACTTCATTACAGTGCACGTACATGTACAGTGAGACGGCTTTTAAATTAGGATATCAATTGTTGCTGGCTCATTCTTCGCCATTCCCAATCAATGGAATGCCAACCTGCCCCCCCCCCTCACCGAGTGCCAACATAATGTTAGCGCAGGTATGCCTGGGGGGGGAGGAGGCTCAAGACAAATGCCAGGTGTTAAGTGTCGCTATGGAATGATACTGCCGACTGTTAAGGGCCGATACAAATAAGCATGTGACTTGCTGGCTATTGGTTTACATTGCATTCCTGACAATGTTTGTTTTTTTACAACATTAGACGAAAAGCCAGAACGCAAATTAAATTTGTATTAATTTTTATCGTTGAACTAATAAACTGACATGATTATCATTTGCTCGGCTCATTTTACAACACTCCAGAAACGAGAAGAGTATATTGTAACTGGAAATATTAATAAATCTATATTATAAATTAGTCTAAATTATAACGATAAACAATGGTATGTTAATTCCACGGATTCCGTGTCAAATTTCGTGAAGAAACAAATTATGAAGCACCGAATCATGCATGACTTTCGCGTTCTCAACCTTTTTGCATTGTGATCGAGTTTTACAGACTCAACAAGCGAAATGAGTCGATTAATTCCTTAACAAAATCATATTATGAAAACCCTCTAGTTCAACCCGAATATACCACTTAGTTAGACACGAACACACACCGTGTCACCACATCGCGCACCTCACGTGTCACAAAGGAACACACGTATACAGATAATAACGCTGACGTCATCCGGCCGGTGCCAAAAAACACTTTCTCCGGGAGAGCACCCGCGCCCCGCGATGATCGATATGAGGCGGACGACACGAGACACGGGAACGCTCTCCTGGATTCTAACTCCACCCTCTTATTCCCTCTCTCCCGCTTCTTAACCGCTACCGAATTTAGCTCTTCCTGACGCAGGTCGCGTCGGCCCAATTTAGAGCACGCGCCCGCCATCGGCCGCTTATCGCGCCACACGTGATCCCGAGCCAGACATTCGGGTTCGGAGCAACTAGCGCGCATGCGCCGGAACATGCGGCATCCAGTACGCGGGACCAGAAATCAGGTGATTTTGGTGTCGGCATTGCCCGGTAGAATGCGCGGGTGAGCTAGTGTGTAGCATGGCGATGTGCGCGCCCCTCGCGATGGTTGCATTAAGTATGATGATCAATCGGTTAAGCGTTGCTCAACTGTTTCTAAATGCGCGTATTTCGCAGTACACGGATGCAATAGCATTTAACAGTCTGCAAATATAGTTATCGTTGCAAAATAACTTTCCTACAGTGTATCCGGTAAGAGAATCTGCAGCTAACACCAAAATATAAGCAAATTAAGACTTTGCAATGAAAAATATTTCAAACTCAAAGAATAGCGTCCAAAGTGTTTATTTTCTAGACACGATCTTTGAAAATAGCCAAGAAAACAATTTTTAAGTCGTTTAGTTTCCATTAGATTACCTTTAGATGGTGATCTATCGCGAATTTCAAGCAAGACCGCCCATGTTCGAATCATCGAAGCAATAAAATTATAACTTTCTCAGTTATTAATTGGAACCAATCAAATATCCAATATAATACCTAGTCAATCTTGTCTCAGCTTGCTCGAAAAACTTCATATTGGAGTGGGGTTCTTAAGACCATACACTCTGCAGGGAACCTCTCAATGTATCACACCTGAATGAGCAAGTTCTACCAAAATGTCAATTCCATCTTCTCTTAGTGCACCCCAATGGACATTGACAAATCGACAACCGGCGATGTATCGACATCAGCGGTTCGTTTGATTGATCCGTCAACAGTTCATTGCAGGGAAACTATCGCTTGGGGGCAGCACTTTAGATGGGGATGAGCGACAGGAGAGCACGTGATGTTGGGGTTAGTCAGCATGAGTAGTCTCGTGGAGGAGCGCTACGGAGCCGCTCTACGGTCGCTGGATCTGAGCGTAGGTCGATGGGCGGAGCGCGATCGATGAGCTTTTTCCGGAATGAGAGCGGGGCGCGCGCAGCTTCCGAGTCCGCCGCAGAGCAGACTGCGACGCGTTGGAACTTTTGGCGGAATGGTAAAGGTTAAGATGGCGGCCCACGTGACTGGATCAACATGGGAATCACGCCAGTGATGTATGAATGCATAACGATGCAGTGAATTACGGTACGCGCGCACTTTTTATAATGCTTCCACGTGACGGATAATCGTACACCTGTAATGAGGAGGCACCTTTTAAGTAGTTGCACCTTTTAAGTTGTACCGTTTAAGCACCATCTCAGGTAGATGATTTGTCAGGGTCTCAAGTGTTCTTAGTTCGAAAATTAATCATCAAATATATATTTTACTTGAAACTGGTAACACTTCTTCTTGAGATTTTTAAATTAGCATATTCGTAAAATAGCACATTTTAACAGTAATCGATTTCATTTTATTTCAGAATCTTATACGCGAGTCTTCCAATAAATTGAGCAGAATTTCAGTACAACTTAAAATTGATTTCTCAGATCAGTTTATTGGAAGATTCGCGAGTAAAATGTTGAAAAAATCGAAGTTGTGCTGAAATCAATGAAACAGTCAGTTGCTTTCGGTGAACTACGGTATATTTTGTTTCTTAAATCTTGTCCCAGTCAGTTTTGACCAGAAAAGTTATTCAGCAAAAGATACATTGAATTGATTTTTAATACTTAAGTGAACATCAGTTCAATGTCTCTCTTAATCTTCTCCAGGTACAGCGCTGCTCGCCCATGGGAATTCAATTGTTATAATTTGTTTATCAGACATTTCTTTTTCACGCTCAACCCCGTCCATCAATTGTCTAACAAAGGCCTTAATTTCCGATTGCATTATAGCGAACAATGCGATGAAGAAACTCTTATCCACTCTGAACTTCCATTTCCATTTCGCCTACCACGTTTCCATATTGATCGAGAGGGTTCGTCTACGTCTTCTAAAAATGGAATCGCGCGCGCCAAATATCTCGGACGTTCAAGGTTCTCGCTCTCCTCTAAAGTCTATGTAATATCATTGTCCCCGCTGGTTATTGAAGAAGGTGCCAGGAACCCATCGATCCGTTTCGCTGATCGAAACGTGTTTTTTTTTTTTCAACGAATCCCGAGTGGCAACGGCTGCTGTAATGGGTTAACAGTGAATTGGAGACAAGACTGAATAGGTGCGGGAATATGAGGGTGCCTGATATTTATACCTTCTGCTGACCCCCGCGCGACCATTACATCTGGGCATAGAACTTGGCCTCAATGCCCGAATCCTTCAAAAACGACAAGCAGAGAGGAGCATATTCTCTCGCGCGTGTTTTGAAAACTTGGGGACTGCCACAGTTATGAGAAATCGTTACAAATTCAATGTTGCCCCCGTATGTTATCAGTCACCAATCAGTAGCTTCCCCGCAATATCATCGTGCACGCAGTGATTGCCAACATCAATTTTACTAGGGGGCTATGCAATATGTTTACCACATTAGAATACCTTCGCGATTCGCTTTGCCAGAGCGATTCGATGCAGGATAAATTGTTTGCTGAAACATAAAATTGTCAAAAGTCAGCCAACATTATCTATTAACTTGTATCTCAAAAAATATTGTTTGCAAATTCGATTTGCGTTCCCAAAATGAAACTTTAATTTCCCTTTACATTCCTCAAATCGATAATTGACTTTTCCTTTTCCGCAGTTTCATTTCTTATGATTATCCACTTGTGGTTAGTCCTGTCAAGCGCCTGACAAAAATTCCACATTTATTAACACATTTCTCGAGGAGGTAGAAATGGCGAAAATGGTAGTTATGCATTTACGTTATTTTTTAACGTAAGTATGCCACGGTATAATATACCAGTAAATATGTAAAATTAATGCTTATGTAACAACGATAATATTTGCTTGGGGTGGGTGGGGGTAGTTCACCTGAATCCCAACACCTGGCGGCGGGCCAAAAAAAAATAAATGGTGCCCGAACATTTCAAGTTCACGGTCGCCCTAGTTGTCATGACAACCAATGGCTGGCCGCGCTAACGATCCGCCCCGCGCGCAACACGCGCCTCAACATGCCGCCTACTGCGCACGCGCGACGCGCATATGTTTGCTCGTGGCATGTTCTGGCACGCGCGATATCGAATGCCACGCACACTCAGCTCAGCAGCAAACCGCAGAGCGGATCTGCTGCCCGTGCAGTCGTCACCAGACTCCGGAAAGCACCGTGCCGTGCAGCAAAGCATAGTTGGGCATAGCTGCTGCTGGGTTTGCGCGAGGGTGCGTGGGCGATGCAGCCGCAGCCACCGACGCGTCTCAATCTCGCGCGGGTATCGAAACGGGGCACGTGCCCGCGCGCTGCATGACGGGAACGGAAGCACGGCGCCTGGGCATTCGTAAATTCGCGAGACTATTTGCGAAAGTACATTGGAACGCAAATTTCAATTGCCTTTCAAGTTCTTCCCATTGTCAAATGCTAGCTGAATAGGCGAATGACGATTAGGAGGGAGGGGGAGATGTCATAACTGAAAAATGTGTCCACGTTGATTGATCAATCCGTCATGATCGGTGATGCATTCTTTAAACAACAACAGAATAAATCATTTTTTTATGTAATAGGCAGAGTTCTTAATGGATCTGAAATTTATTCAGATTGCAGGACTATTAACACTGAATCCCAATTGAGACCCAAGGACCACGGACTTTCGAACCAACCTCCAATTGCATACATATTGTAGTATTCAATTTGGCTGACAATTTTCGTATCGTATTGCTTTTCACTTTCGCTGTTAAATTTGCATGTTGCGCTGGTGCTGTCGTAGGGTCTATGAAAGACAAGGCGTTACTTATAAATAAGACTGCAATTTAAGCTGCTGGTCTAGCAGTTTATATTGAGAGCAGGGTGTTATTACGTAACACGATAAAAAATTAAGTCACAAAAAAAAATCGTTTTTCGTTGTTACTTGCCGCGCCCATTAATGTCCCCCATTCTACATTTCGTCGAATCGCAACGGTAATGCCTCGCAGCGCCGCTCATCGGATGACCTCTAACAATTTTCTGTACAGCCTTGAAATCGACCGACCGAAACGAAACGCATTACCGTTGAATTTTTTTGTATCGATCCGTTTGTTCTCTGTATTGGCGCCGACGGCGATTATGCAATACAGCGGATGTCTGGATTCAAAGCCGGAAACTTTGCATCTGAGGCTTGAAACACCTTTCTAATGCACAATGGCCTCCTGATTTGAATGAATGTGGAGTTCCGCCGTTTACCGATAGAGGTAGTGACGTTAGCAATGCATTATTTATTTTTTATTTTTTTTAATTCGTTAATGGAAGCTTTTTATTTATTTATTTTTTTTAATTATTATTTTTGTATTTGACATCACTGTCGTATGTTATTACTTTAATGATGTGCCCCTCTGCACGCTTGAGCATTATACGGAGGAGCACATTTTTACTAGTATCCCGGGGTCGATAACGCGAGCCGGAAACCGAACCCATGATCGCATTGTTATAGTTCTATATTGTTTTGTAGCCCTCAGTTGTAGCTGCCCCAAATACTAATCAATGCATAGTTCGATTTTTAGATGATATAATTATGGCCCTGATGCAGTATAGCAATATGTGTTAATACATGGGATTGGGATTTTCACCAGTACCTCTGAATAGAATAACGAAAGCCCGAGCCGTGAGTCGAACCCGCGATCGCAGCACAACAAGAGAATGCTTTACCACTAAGTAGGAGTACACGTGCATTCGAGTTTATGCCATTTTTAAACGCTCGATCAGTAAACGAGAAGTTAGTTTTCGGTTTCATCGCAGCGTGGCGTGCGAATCGCGGACTCAGCGAGCCTCAATTAGCGTTATTGGGTGCAAGGTGAGATCTGCAAGGTGAGACTACGCTTGCTCTCGCGCACGCGCGCGTACGCCGCGCCCCTGTCGGTACCGAGTGGTAAGACGGCGCCAGATCGGGGCAAGGTCACCCTGTTGTAATTTGGCCGTCGCGGCGGTTGTCCAGGCGTCCGGTTGGCAGAACCGGGGGGTGGGGCAGGAGAAGGTGATGGTGGGAGGACAGGTTAGTGGGCCGGGGGAGGGGGGGGGAGCATCATATTTTTTATGACGTTGCAAAATACGAACAAATTATTAGCGTCGTAATGACCAGTACACGTAATTGGTTGGCCGTGGATTGCTAGCCTCTTCCTTTTACTACAATGCCTGCCAAATGTAAGATTTTTTATATTTGAAAAAAAAAATCATGGCCAAGATTTTATCAGTCTCATACGTTACTTATTTGGGTATGACCATTCATATTTGAACCAACCTGACAGAACAATTCAACTTTAAAAAAAAAATCTTGGCAAGATATTTTACCATTTTGGGTATGTCTGATCAATCAGGAGCAATGATCAAATCAGGAATTTTCTCCCACCAATTGCTAATTTTAATTTCAATATATATCAGCAAGGCAGTCGGGTGGCCTATAGGGTTTTTTTTCCAGCTATCTGGGTATTGAGCTATTAATAATCTATCTGTAAATCCCCACTCAATTTTAATCCCTGAAACCCACTCACCTAACGACCACATCTCCTTTACCAGCAATTCTGCAGACCGACATCATCTTGAATTCAATTATTTCAGCAGGGGGGAATTTATCGTCGGCTGAAGAGACTGTCAGAAACCGCCAAAGAAAGTTATGTATTAATATTTATAAGATATATTTGTCAGTATGAGGTTACAGAGATCGTGTTCGGATCGCTGGTAATAATTTCGGTTGTCTCTCCCCAAAAGGCGAACTCGGCTCTGACTGATGTACTGTATCACCAATGTATAGGGTGGACCAGCCAATATAACCATATCACGCCACCGCCTATTTTTACCAATTAATTTTTGACAACGCCACCGTATTCATTTTGCTGTTGTCGTTAAGGATGCTGTTGCAACCGAATTAATTAAAATTAATAGTTTTACAGCTTTGGACAAAAGGGGTGAACCCCGGCCACGTCGGCGGCCATAAGGCGACCTCTACAGCTTGACCGCTTCTTTGTGTTAGGAGACTGGTGGGCTCGACACTAGAGGTCTCTGATCGACGTTTCCGCTATTTCACCTTGAGCTCTATCTCTTATTCATCGATCGGATTTCTGAAAGTTACTTGGCAATGATATTCGGGACTATTCTCAAAGTCACAATGCACCTTAACGATAAATACACATGTGCTCGTTAATTTTCCATATCGTACTTATGCTCTGTAGTTATCTATGTTTCAACTGATTCATTACGTCATGTACTCCACTTACTGGAGTGCGTTTTTAGTTTGGCCAATTTTTTTGTTTTTCACTTTGTGTGACTGTGATTCCACCGTCGGAAGGATTTTGTTTTAGTTTACCAATTCAATTTTTTCAACACGGTGGCGCTCCACCCAAGACGCTTATTGGATATTCCGAGAATTGCCGACGCCGACGCCGAAACCATTTTTTGACACCGTTTCAAACCATTTTGGAAACGCGCCCAATTTCGTGATGATTCAGCCAGCTGGCGGCGTTTATTAAACAGTTGACGTCAGATCCTTAAAGTCGTTCACAGTTTAACCCCAAGAGCGACGTTTTGAAATTGTGACTGCAATTCAAGGGCCGAAGACAAAATAGGTTGATTTTAAAATAATAACTATCGTCATGAATCAACAGTTTGAACTCAGTAAATGTATATCACAATATAACTTGTATATTTGGGCAAACACAAAGACATAAACGACTACAAGTATGAGCCTCAATAGTCGAAGATACCAAAATATTTTTGCT
Organism: Melogona broelemanni; assembly: GCA_033995665.1. NCBI lineage: Eukaryota > Metazoa > Arthropoda > Diplopoda > Chordeumatida > Chordeumatidae > Melogona > Melogona broelemanni. The sequence continues at coordinate 1,686 of JAUJYS010000103.1, read as the reverse complement.
TAAATTCGTCATCGATCTTAAAATAGAGTAATAAATTAATAATTATGAAAGATATAAATATTCTAAATTAAATAAAGCACATCTATATATATTACGGTAGTTGAAATGAATCTCGATGAATGACGAAACCAGCAAATGCTTCATTTGTGTAATCTTTTGCAGGTACCCGCAATTTACAATGTTTACCCAGGTTGCAAAAACAACTTGATTGTGTCTGGAAACCGCGGCTCTCTTCGGCAAAGGGGTGTGGTGTATTGGTATTTGGGGGGAAGTTGAACAAACTCGGAAACATCGTAAACCCGGGTTCACTACATTCGGCAAAAGCCATAAAACCCCCGCTTCCATACACGTACATGCGCGAGCGCGGAGAATTTCACCTATAGACTATCCTGGTCTCGTTGGTCCTTGCTCGCAAACGTAGTAAACAATGACAAACTCACGACCATTGGACGACCGACGAGTACTACTCTTCAAATATGTGGCGAAAGGCGGAATTAGTGGAAGTGCTATTAACAAAGTGCGCAATCACGAATTTAACATAAACATGCGTTTCGCGTGAAATACACTGCACTTGACTTTAAAGCAAGTTTCATTAGTGCTTATCAAGGCTTAATAGCGTGACGGATATATTCAGTATGCGATGACTGATTTCTACGCCACCTTGTGGTGAAAGATTGACACATGCGTTTGTTATTTTTATTACACACACCGATATTAATATCGGTGGCTTAATAAACCTCCACCAGGTCAAATAGTTGTAAGGTGTTGCGAGTGGTGTCTTGTTTTGCGTCCAATGTAGGATACAATTTTATTTCATGTTTTTCATGAGCAAGAACGATTTGCAATTAGAATGATTTGCAATTTTAATTTTATTTCATTTATTTATTCTGTTCTAATAAAATAACTAAAAGGTGTGGACTAATTTATTGAGCGAGAAAAAAAAGGTTCTCGAGCAACTCTGGATTCCACCGCCAAGTACGCTGCGATCGATCGGAACGCGACTCCATTCTTTTTTTTTTTTAAGATTTGGTTCCTACTTCCTATGCCAAAGTACGCACTAATTGTTGGGCGTCGTCTTTGTGTGCACGCTAACTTATGTAATTAGGTGACGTGATTTCTGTTTAGTCGAGTTTTCAGTTTCTTTTAAAATTTGTTTCGCCTATCGGATGACTCACTGTTGAAAGGAAGTGGCAAACTAAGCATTAATTCCGAGAATTTTTTCGTCCACCTAAAAGTCTTTTCATTGTAACGTGATCTTAAGAAGAATCTTGACTTAAGAGCCTGGCAGTTTGACGAGGATGAATCACGGGGGAGGGGGGAATTAAGGTCGCGGCCTGGTTATTTTTAACCCAAAAAATGAAAATTCGCGGCGTTCTCCATAAAAAATAGGCGCTTGGTTCCCCATGTTACTCGGAAACGCATCTGATCCCAGATTTCCTGGTTTCCATTATCTTGTTACGATAAACCTATTAAAACTTTCGTATTTTAGGTTTTCTGATATCCACGCTTCCAACTGCAGCTTAATGATAAGCGATGGATACTTGGCTTGAATTGAAGTATATAATATAATCACATGAATGTAAATTATATAAAGACGCTGGACCAGCGGGATAACGATGAACGAGATCACATCACGATGAGAAATGACGAACAAACAACGTTTTAGATAAACATAAATAGAACATG
>JAUJYS010000102.1:0-31816 GCA_033995665.1 Melogona broelemanni | reverse complement strand
ATTTGTATAATTGAACAAATATATATTTATATTTTCGATTGTTGAGGGACATGCCTGCAATCGTTTATATATTTGTGAATTTCCTTCGATTATTGTTGTTATTTGAGGAGCGGTTTTACTTTTTGTTAGAGATCACCAAACTCGGTGCATCTCTTTTTCCACTTTTCTCTTATAACATCAATCCATATTTCGCTATCAAGAATCATTGCATTATTGGAGAAATTTAAGACGTTTTTTTTAACTGAAAGATGCTACGGATACTTTGAGATTAGAAACGATTAGAAAAACATGTCGAACAATATCGTTCTTATTTTCACATCCAGCAAAAAGCAATGGACTTAAAGGAAAAAAAGTCCTTTATAACAAAGTCCACCGAATTGGGACTCTACGGTAGAGCCCAAAACGACGAAGACGTCCGCCTGGTGGCCAAAGATCGTTTCGACCAGTTGCCACCAGGGATTGGCATGTTTGTCTTAAAACTGTTCGTTCCGGTAAGAAACAGATATTTTTCTCACCCAATAAACAAATCCTCTGAATAAATAAGAGTTTACCTTGCATGTAGAGTTACCTTGCATTAAGAGGAGTACATCTGCTGCGAATACAATTACAATTTATAATGAGTACCTGCACACAGTCCTGGTTGGTCTATGGCGTGGGTCAAATAACCAGAGAAGGAAGATGTCCTATTTTTACCACTATTATAATATTTACTGCTAATATGTTACTAATGAATAAATAAAACTTTAACGCAATTAATCTCCCCTCCCTTTGTTAAGTATAAATACAATATATATATACATACATTGTACATATATGAACAATATACAATATGTACAGAATAGCCTAAGGGCTTAACTTACATTCCAAAGGAAGATATATGCACGAATTTTTCTTGGCCGAAAAAAAACCGCAATATCACTGCAGCTTAGACAATATTAAAAAATGCAATATTAACAAATGTATTAAAAATTGCAGGGATTGCTTTGGGGCGGAAGAGTGATTAAAAGTGCGGATAAGAAGTACAAGAATTATCCGATTCCAGCAGTCGGAGCCACGACTGCCTTGGAGGCCTACGACAAAATCACCAACGTCTTCATTGACTCCATTGACGTAAGTGCCACTCAAATTTCAGTTACTGCCCGTTCCCGTCCTATCGACTGCTATATCACCCGCGGTTGATCGCCCGCACATCAAACTATCGATTAAGTATCTGATTCAGAATAACGATCCAATCAGTGACAGTGTTCAGCAACACTGAGTGGAAAATTGTCTCATAATCTGACATCGGGGGCGTTCTGGAATCGAATCCACGACTGGATGCGATTATTTTGACGTATGAGACGTCTATCTCGTGGGTACGAGGGTAGAATCACAAATCTTGATTAAACGGAAGTGCGTGAAGTGCGACAAATTACGAAAAAGAAAAGTGAACGCTCCAAAAAATAAATATTGAAGACAATAAAAAGTAAATGAATATTTAAAGGGACGGGATCTTAAAGGTGATTATGAAAGTTAGGGAATGTTTTTTTTTAATTAATATTCATCGCGCTATGTTCAACGAGTTTCATCATTCAAAAGTGAAAGTTGAGCGACACTTCAAGGGTTGGCAATTTTGTCTATCACATTGCAATCCTTCTTTCATCAGATTCTGATGAAGCACCTTCAAGTAACAGTCGGATCCAACGTGATCAACGCCATTGTTCTGTACCTGTTGGCGAGCAAGCATGGCGGTAAATAAATAAATATTCAAATCTCTCGATTCATTAGATTTTGATGCAGCACCTTCAAGTGACCCTCGGATCGAGCCTGCTTAACGCCTTTGTTTTGTACGTGTTGGCGGGGGACAGTAACGGTAAATAGGAATCAGTGTTGTGTTCGTTCTTTTCATAAAGGTTCCAGTTCTCGTTCCACCATTGAAATTGAACAGAAAAAAAAAACGAAAATAACTTTTACGTTCCTTTGATTTAAAAAAACAAAATGAAAAAATCTCCTTCTGAACGGATGAAAATATCTAAAAGTTTCATTTCTCCCAGCAATTCCATTAGTAAACGGAATTTTTATCCCATGAGTTTTGAGTGCGAACGTAATCATTTTTTTTAATATTCAAATGATAGGAGGTGTAATATTTAAAAGTTGAATATTTAAACGCTCTGCACATTTAATAAAGTGAAAGGAACGGAACCATTTCAAGCGTTTTTTTTTATAGGAAAAGGAACCTAGACGTTCCAAAGTTCTCAAAAAAAAAACCCGTCCCTAGGAATGGAACCGTTCCGTTCCTACCCAACACTGGCTTGTGTTATAATAAATCATAATTAAAAGTTGCACATGTAGAATAATCTGAAATATAGAAATAACTAAACCATATGCAATTGTATTATTTAATATAGCTTACTTATTATTACACAGGGGTTATTAGGCAAAAATTAAACGACTTTGAACAACTATAACTTTTTTATTTTTCTGATATGGAAACACTTTTTTTGCTCACTATGTTGGTTGGATTGTTGGCTTATTGCCCTGCACAATCGTTTCCATAATTTGAAAACTTTAGTGGTCTTTTCAGGTGTTATAGTGCCCCACACCCCTATACACGTTTTCCAAAGGCCAGTCATTGCTGTAGCTTTGGGATGAAAAAATATTGGTTTCAGATAACCAAATCCAAAAAAATTCAAAGGGTTGATGTCGAGGAACTTAACAGGGATGCCGCTGTTACTGAGGACGTTTAGTCCAGTTCGATTTATCATATCTTGTATATATACTGAGTGGGTTTTCTTGCAGTGTGGCTTCAGTCCTTGTCATAGTGAAGGGTGACTTACTCAACTTCAACAGGATACACTTTTGGAATTTTTTTCGAAAAGGGCTTTAGAACATGTGTGACATAGTTGTCGGCATTCACTTTCACCTTTGTTAGTACCTTGATAAGTGGTAGGGAGCCATCTGCTGGTCAAGCAACCAACATTTCCAATTATTCGACAGACAGTAGCTTTACTCAAATAAAATCCGCGTTTTTTATTTTGTTTTTGATGCATTTAGAACATTATTTCAGTTTGGAAAACGTTCTTATCATGTCCGCACCTTTCGAACTCAAGTGTGGCGCCATTTGTTTAGTTACAATTTTCAAATTTTTACCTTAACAGATGAAAGTTCAAAGCAGTGCACAAAACAAATTATGCGTTTCTTGGATTGTGGTTGAATAAGGCCGTACATGATCCGTCTAGTAGTAATACTGAGGACATACTGTACAGATGTATACTGCTATTTTTTGAACGAATAATAATAGAGTTCTATATACATGTACATGTACAGTATATAGACATAAATATATGACCTAGGGTAACAATAATTCACTGTACAAAGTATTTTCGCGTAGTTAGTTTTCGAAATTTGATTAGATGACCGATTCGATTAGCTGTTGCAGGAACAATAGATGCCGGTTACAGATGGATCGATATTAAACCCACCAAAAGGCTCCTTTTAGAGAATAGTGAGATCCTAAAATATTCTATGTGCACATTTTTGAATTATGACGTCTTGCTTTTGATACTATTATGGGGCATTTAAATATTAATACGCATTCAATTATTTATTGTTCAAACTAAGTCTCAACTATGTATGAAAATATGTGTAAAAATATTGTAAACGTTGAACTGAATTTCTTGCAGAGATAACAATTTTTTGCTGAAATTTCGGTTTCAAACTAATTTTGTATATTTTTTTTTACTAAATATAATAATTGCGTTTGAAAAGAGAGGTGTCTAAAGTGGCTCAAAACACTTGATAATGGTTATTTTCATCCATTTAACTAAGGAACTAAAATCTATATTTGTACATGTACATGTAACTTGATAATTTGGTTTATATTACTAGTAATTAATAGTGATCGAACTATCAACTCCACTTCGCCCAATTCACTACCGCCGTAATTCCGGTATAAAATCTGCTATGCAAGCGCATTTGACGTTTAATCAGCACCCTAGTTGACTGACGCCGAAATTAGTGGCTATACATCGACTGTTGATTGATTGACTCTATCTTTGTCCGTGTAATTACGCTGCATGCAACGCGATACTAGCTTTTAAAATGTTATTTAAAATGCGTGGCTTTCGAGCGATTAGCAATTTGCATAGGCCCTGCTCGACTAAATCTATTACGCTTAAATGTCCACGCCTGCAACGCAAAAAGCAAAAATTCACCAACTATAAATATATCGTACCCCTCCGCACTTTGGCGCTTCCCAACGTGTTGGTCAATGCGTCGAATTCTGATTTTCCTTGCTCTCGAGGTTCGCTTTCAAAAACCATACGTACACTAAAGCATTGCGGGGAAAACAATGTATCGGTGTTCGCGTTCAACAAACGTTACTATGTTCGCTCTAAAAAATACACCATACGCTCAACAAGAATATCCTAAGTCAAGAATACACATTGATGACGTAATCGTATTTATTCCTTAGAAATATAAAGTTTCTACTAATTAGAGAAAAATATATTTTTTTATATTTTTTTTTTCCTTTTTCAAGTATTTAAGCGGTTAGTTAAGAGTACAAATTAGTACAAATAAATTCACGTTTTTAAATATTGCGGATTTAAAATATTCGTGGATGACATCATTACACTGGAAATACTGCCATAATGTTTTATAATATACCTGTAGTAAGTATATTTTTTATAAATAAAATTCTTTAAGAGAATATTCAAACAATTATTATTTTTTAAACTGTCAGAAGGATTAGTTGAAATTGTAAATTATTAAGGTCAATTCATCGTTTGATTAAAAAATTAGTATTACACCATCAATGTTGTAAAAGTATTGCAACATTATCAGCATTGCAATGGTCCACTTCGAAGACGTCGCAACAAAATCTATAATTGGTAGGATGTTGGTCAAAACTTTGATTCGCGTATCATCCTCTCTACAATTTTACATCTTGAGTACTATTGTTTTTTAATCTCCAAAATAACTTCTTAATATCCCCAGAAATATTAACTGCTTAGTTACAGCTGCTGACAAACTTAACTATAGCATGTTTTCACATGTGCGCTGGGCTATTCGCATTCGCGTACAGCGTTTTTGCTGCGACAGCTGCGACGCAACTCGTTCAGCCCTAAAGCGGAATCTATGGATCCATACTCCAAGCATTTACGTGTGTGTATTCATGCCGCTCAAAATTTAAGCAGTTTCTTTTATTCCTCCGCTCCTCGATTTTATTGCGACCAAAATGTGGCAAGTGCGGTTAAACCCGTACGCGAACAATAACCTCGCGATTGAATTGCCCACTTCAATAACGCTCATTGCTTTTACGCATGCGTGGATACGAGGCACCAGTATATACCTACATCGTATAGGTCTACTTGCATATACTGTATAAGGGACTTGTACTACTATATAGACACAGGCATATATATAAATTTCAAAAATGTAACGTCTCATTACACCAGATTCGAAAACTCTAGTAATTACCGCATTACTCTATATACACATTAGGTCCAATATGCGTCTGAGAAGTCTAGCACATTGCGCTGCCCCGCAGGCTAATACGTGCTCTATGTGGGTATGATGAACTTTGAATGCTTCTGAGACCCACAGTCTGACTGTTAATGGAAAAACTATTTTTTTATAAATAATTTGAAGCCTATAGAAAGCAATGTATGTGGCAACTAATAGATGCTTGTACAAATTCTTAAATAAATGATTAAATAAGTAAGTGGCCTTTTTGATCATCTCTCTATTCGAGAATATTTTTTGTCTCTATTCGACATTTTTTTTATCTCTATTCTAATTTTTTTTTCTTTGTCTATTCAAACACTTGTCGCAGACTATGGAATGTGTAATTGGCGCAATTTGGGACGTATCTAGTAGCATAAACAAAAGGAAGTTGTAACGCATAAGCACATAAGCACCTTGGAAGTACCTCATAGTGAGGTATGATATTAGTTATGCCTAGCGTTACCCACACCTGTATGGCGCTTTTTTAGTTTACATTTTAAAAGCAATTCTATACTTGAGTTTTTATATTAACTCAGTAAATTTTGTTATTATCAATACTTACGGATTTTTATGGATTTTAGCCAATTGCGCACTTGGGCACTAACTGACAGCGGCGAAATTTTAACGAAATTAGCGCGCAACCAGACAGATAACCTGATAGAAAATTATTAACGAAATAACTTATAGTGCAAACTGCTCATTGTATGTTATCGCAAAACTCATTAAGCCAATCTTATTAGATCCATCGCAGGAAAAATTAAGTGTCTGACATGACGCCCTCTATAGAGCAATACCGAAGTATACTGTATACTGTAATTTATCTAATACTTACAAAACTACGTACACAGTCCGACAAGAAGTCTTAAAAAGTCGCCAAAAAAAACGGTTTTACTTTTTTTAACTAATCTCTACGTTTATTGAACATTCACCCCTCCAGAGTCTGCATACCTTTGGCAGAGAGTTACAAGTGACCCAATCGATTTTTCTCAATGCATTAAATGGTATTGCCCTCAAAGTGCGCGTCGGCGCAGTTTGGATGGTCGGAATGTCGTCGAAACAACACCATTTTAGTGCAATCTTGAGTTTTGGATAGAGCAAATTGTCACACGGAGTCAAATCTGGCGAATTTGGAGGGTGGTTAATCACGAAGATGTTTCTAGCCATAAATTGGCATACAATGACAGATGTGGCTGGGTGCATTATCGTGCGGGAGTTACTAGTGTCTGGGTCAGGGTATTTTTGACAAATCATCCTTCAAAAGGACACGGATGGTCTCTCTGGAGATGCAGAGGCCATCCTCCACCATTCTCACTGTAGCATTGCGGTCATTGGTGACGAATTCACCGACCCTATCCATGTTTTCATTCCACCGAGCAGTCTGAGATGGTGGCGCACGTTCGTTGTCTTCAAGTGATTCCCGACTATCACGAAATTGTTTATGCCTCCTGAAAAGCTTTATTCTGGATGGGCACATGTCACCGTAGACCTGTTGCATCCTTTCAAATATTTTTGCGGCTATTTTGCCATATTTTGTGATGGTCCGTTTCCAAATTCCAACGTCAACAATATTCGTCCGCCACAAAAAGTGCAATTGCACAGTAAAGCATTGACATTTTTGCACGAACCAAATTAGCGTAAATAGCAAGGATGTGTACTTTGAATAAACAATTTTTTTTATTCAAAGTAAAAAGTAAAACTAAAAAGTTAAACTATTTTTTTTGGCAACTTCAGCCTTAACGGAATTCTGTCGGACTGTGTATATAATAAATAATTTTTTATTTTCTATTTTGGACGAATCTGCACACGAACAATTATAATTGCAAAAAGCGACGGTTGGTTGTTAATTGACTATGTGAAGAATGACGAAATTAAGCCAATCACAGCGTTCCATCGTTTTAACTTGCATATGTATAGAACTCGTCGAAATAGGGCTCCCTGGAATTTGGTCTTTCGTTCGGTACGCTTTAAAGCGTCTTTTAAGCGCGCAGGATCCTGGGAAGAAATAATATTTTTTTAAAGGATTTTGATGTCTCTGGAGGCGTGTTTTCAAAATGGTTGAACCGAGATTAGGACTTCTGGCGTATTTCTACATAAACGCCATGGTATATAGAGCAATTCAAACGACGGCGAAAACCCAACGGAGTGTTACTTAGAAGAGCGTTTGCGATGCAAACTAGGCACATCTATAAAGAAATGTACGTAGGTACAGACGGCGCCGACGAAAAAGTTCTTAGCGAAATTAATAGCGACGCCAACACCGGCATAGTCAAACGCCTTTCAAGATAGTTTGAAGGCTTTTTCTTGGTGAAAAATCGTTGAAAACCGATAAAACCATGGCGCTAGGGTGCCTGTCTTGAAATGAGTTCATCTACTGAATATCGCCAGGAACGTGATCTGCTCATACATGTACAGTATATTCGATGCAAACGTGTATGAGATGTGGGAAAAATATTTGTTCTATTAAAGCAGAATTATTTCTGAAATATTGCCGATGCCCAAACGGATGCCGGAAGTCATTTTTTCTCCCATTATTGAAAGGGTGATTAATATTTCGTACAACACAAAATGTATTCCATTATTGTATGCACGTAAGTATGTATAGTCTAATGATTACGTGACACAGTATAGAAACACCGGAGATTAAAAAAAAAACACTGCATAGGCTTGTATATTTCGATGTTTATCAAAAACGCGGATGAATGGTGGGGCCTTAAAATGTTCCATTACAGCCCGCTGGGTTGAATAATTTAACATCAGACTTTAAAATGAAACAATATTTATTCAATTGTACAAATAATTTACTTTACAAGTCACGCTATCGTCGCGCTCATCGCAGTAGTTCGGAATTATTCCTTACCTACAAGTCTTTATATATCCTTTCTCACAAGTCCTTTTTTGGTGCGCTGAATATTTCCAAAATGAATTGTAACCAGATAACCACTCCAAGTGAAACTTTTTGAAGAACGGTCATTGTTGTTGGATAAAATATCGCATAAGCGAACGCCTCATATAAACTATGAAAACTCGCGTTTATACTTCTGTAATAAATATAGTATTAGATATATAAGATAATACGCGGTAAGACGTGTTAGTTTTAGACCACCTAAATATTTAAAGAGTTTCCCGTGCAATATAATATGCGCATTGTGATTTATGAGAGGGGCTCACGATATTTTTCAAACTGATAGTCTTGAACACATACATTAGATACATGGACGTTCGCCATCAAGAAAAATGTAGATTTAATACCGGCCGATCCATGGTTTGGTGAATGCTGGGCTGGTATACGGCCATGAAAGTATTGAAGCCCAACATCGCATTTCCATCTTTGCAGAGTTTAATTTGATTAAGAAGTGGTGCCAGAAATGAAAATGATTAGGAAAAACTTGGCAATATGAATGTTTCTATATTCTTGGAAATAGAAAAAAATACTAATACAGACAATAAGTAATTAAGTGATTGAAGAAAGCAATGTGAATTTATTAAAACACTCAACAAGTAATATAACATTTTTTTTAGAGTAGTTCACATTAGTTCACGTTGGACCCATTAAGAGTAACTTGTTGGTGAAGTTTGTAATTTGAATTATTGCAGTTGTGTCCACTGCAGCCCATTTCCTAATGTCGAAAGTTAGAAAAATAGCAGTCGTTCGAAAAATAGCACCATTTTAAGAGTATGTTGTTTGCGTGGATGACCCATAGCTTCACTTTGTATAGAATTACCAATAGGCTCATATCGCGATAGAACGTAGTAGCGTACATCGAATTTATCAGAGGCTAGATAACCCTGACGGACGACACCAACAATGCATGTATATCCATGCATGCAGGTATCGCCAGACAAAGTAAGAGCCCACCAATATTTGGAAAACAAATTTAACCCAAATCCCTCATAGCGAGAGCGAGCTAGAGATATACGCTTTTATTTACTGTATATGCCGTATAAATTATTTTATATTGACGCCGCCTCTATTATTGATGGGTCGGCATGGCGAGACGACTCCGAGCGGAAACGAGGCTTAACGGCAAGAAATAGTTTTTAGACCGCACGCGGCGTCCCATGGCAGCGATTGGTCGCCAAACTTCTACTTTTTCGAAATGCTTTTGCGCATGCGCAGAACCAATCACGTGACACACCCCCCCCCCCCTCTAACCCCCTTCACATTGCGTGGCGCGCTCACGTATAATCAAATTTAACAATCGAGCGGACATTAGTAAGCAGCGTGCGCCGCTGAGATAACATTGTGCCCAGATTTTTTTTTCTTCTTCCATCACACACACACACTCTTTCGTAATTTACCTTTCAGTTCCATCTCGTCGTTTCAGACTTCCATAATCGATGAATCGATAACTTTCAATTTATTGTCTGGCCTCGTAGTTTGTCGTGATCGAAAGTTGAGAGTCACTAGCCAGACTGTTCTCGGGTTATACTGTATACACGCTCGCGCTCACGCACGGTAAGAGAGGCGATATATACAAAAGAGTTTGCCCTCACTCCCCCCCAACCCGGCTCCCATTTATAATGATTATGGTTGGTGGGGGATCGTATTTATATGTAAATACAGTTCGTCGAAAAGTAATCAGTGTTCGTTTTAAATTGCGAGCCTGGAAAGGCTCGTCTCCTGCTTCGGTGAAAGAAGACACTCTGCGCGCCGCGAAAACTCCTGTTAATCAGTACAGTCGCCAACAGTTGCGAGATAATAAATAATTTGCGTAAGGCGGCGTGACGTGACGCGTGACGTCTCTCGCTCCGTATCGAAAGCATCCTCACAAGATATAGTTCACGTTATCTTCTCCGTAGACGTGTTCCGTCATCTTAGGTGAGAATGCGCACAGCGAATCTGATGCCGGTCTCCGGTTTGCCTGACATTGTTTTGGTCGTGTAGCGCCGCCATGTGACACATTTAGACTACTTTCGCAGTCCAGACGGTAGAGCGACCACCTGTGGTGCGGCGATCCCGGGTTCGATTCCAGGCCAGAGCATTCGTTTATTCGAAAAGGGTGAAAATGTGTTTTTCGGTACAATGCGCGTTTAGGGGAGTAAATAATCTCCAAATGTTATTCGCCACAGTGATTGAGCCGTGCGCTTAAGTCGCGCTTAATTCGCCACAGTGATTGAGCCGTGCGTCTGAAGACGCAGGCAGTGCTTTCGCAGGCTTCATTCGAAGTTTGCAACTATCATGACGTTACAGCGCCCCATGCGGCGTTCTAACGCTCTTCAAACGCCGCATGCTCTCTGTTGCATGTAAAATTCACATAGCTACACAAGGCAGGTCTGTAATTTCGTAGCATTATTGAATCAGATTTTTGATTACTTCGGGACAGTTTCTGGTAGCATCTACTAATACAATAATGAAAAAAAAATAAAACAGAACAGCTGTTGGATGCAGTATAAAAAAATGTCGAAAAATAACCGGTAAATTGGTAACTGAGATTCTTAAAATTGGATTTCGACATCTAATAGTAGTTTTCGGGTGATCTTAACGATATCTAGGTTTATCAGGCAAAGTTGGCAACGGTTATGGAAGCTTATCATCCATCTCTCAGAAGTCTAGGAAACGTCATTGGACACTTCATAAATGCCTGAGGCACCTAGTATACTAGACCGATTTTCATCACCGAGTTTGTTCGAAGTCTGTTCTTTTTGAACATTCGAGAGATTCGTAGGACCATAAAACAGGTGCTGAATCTAGATTGATATCGTCTGACTGGCTTTTATGGGTTGTTTAACAGGAGCAGTAAATACTTCTGAACTGAAATCGTTTGTCGGAAATTGGGATTACATTGACATTCTACGAAATTTGGTTTCTTAAAACTTTCTATTATAGAGTACGCTTAACGTATCACTTTTGTCCCACTTGATCGCATCAGCAGACGGAGAAAAAATAAAACGACAAAAAAATGAAAGCGTTAAAGGAACGCTCGAAATGCGCTCACTTTCGAATTTGGTCTGAGAAGAACATGCAACTTGTATTAGAAGCACTGTAGTGTCATTTTGTCCTAAGATTTTATTAAGATATGCATTAAGTTAACCGATAACTGTCGTTGGCCCCCAGTGGCTCAGTGGGTATGTTCACATACTACTGAGCAGGTGGTCTCGGGTTCGATTCCCGGCGCAGGCTTTCTTCTATTAAGGAGTCCAGAGCTTAGGGGTGGATCCTGCAGCCTGGCTATTTCATCTGCCAATCCCCTTTCCTTCCTTTCCCTGCCCCTCACATATCTCCATAGACACGAGGGTGCAGTAATCCTATAGTGCACTAGGCACTACGGTGATTAAAAAAAAATGGTTTGAGTAAAACTGGTAATTATCCTAAAAACATTAGCGATTTCACTTAACATCAAGCCCACAAGCATCACAAGCCCAATACTAGTTACAAACTAGAGGGACGAGGTCCGGTGCAGCGCCGGGAAAGAGACGAACAGGGTTTTGGCAAAACCCTCTTTCCCGGCGCTGCACCAGACCTCGTCCCTCTCGTTTTGTATTGTATACGTCCTAACCCCCTATTAATTACTAGTTAAAAACTGCAGCTAATGTTATTTTACATCTATAACGATGTTTGTTCATAATTTTGCATTGCATTGTGATCTCGTTCTTTTTCATCGTTAACGAACAGTTTTTGTGTTTTGAGCATAGTCTACAACGTTTTTCTTTTCTCGGTGTGCTATCTCATTCGAGAGTCGTTGCGAGCAAACAAAAGTCTGCCGTGTTTCCGGGTTGGGCCCTGTACATGTCGAGCTATCCAAGGTAAGCCGTAATGTTCTCGCTCAGCTACCAGTACATGTATATTGTGCCGACGTAGCCCTTGATTGTGGCTTGCATGGTTAAACAAACATGGATAGCCGCATCTCTCTAAGCAAGCGCCCCCCGCACGGCTAAACAATATGCCGGGCACCGGCAATTACTTTGCAAAACTAATGTCACCCCTATATATGCATCTGGTCGTCGTGCGCGGAGTGACAATACTTTTGGTGCCCGCATTCGTGTGCCGAGCCTAGTGTGTGATATGGGACGCCGTATAAGCCATCGTATTTCCCACGGGAGATTCCGCTTACGACCCCCCCCCGCGGCGGAAATCTCATGAAATTAAATTTGCTCTAACCTCTGTGCATCGGGGTCAACCAGATCATTTACATTTCGGAAGCGCGTCGTTGTGAGCGAAAACTGCTGATGCGCAGTCGATGGTTTGCAACAACGCGTAATGCGAGCACGTCTACGCAGAAGTGAACATTTCTATTGTTCCTGTCGTCGGGCCACTCTAATATTTCCCTAGCAATTTTTGCTTGTCGCTATAAGCTATTAAAACACGTCTTTAAAATATAATGTTTTGTAAAATGTCAATTTATTGCGACAATCGCTTGTAAATAAGTAAAATCAAGGACGAGCAAATTCAAAATAACATAAAAGTGGGTTTATCGTAACGGTTTTGATCCAAGAAACAATATGCGTATAAGTTATGTATGGTGACACCCTTACAAAAATGTACTATTGAGCCGTATACGGTATGATAAAATAATTACATGTATAGTATATCATATAGGTATTTTATTATACCGAATACGGCTCAATAGTATATTTTTTAAGGGACATGTATGTTTCGCCTGTGGTTGTGCACGTACAGTACATGCTTTTCAAACTACGTGCTTTGGCAAACACTCTCGCAGTCATTGAATGCAGGCCACTAGTTTAAATTGGCCATTCATTCTACGTGTATTACGTTGGCCAGTTCCCAAAACCAGGCAGCGAGGGCGCCTATTGCGTTGATGTGATGGTATACGCACCAACAATTTTTGCAATTAAAAGATTATGAAACATGTTGTTCACTGGGCAAGCTGACGGTGTGGTTCTAGTAAATTTAGTCGCAGTTAAAACCTAATGTTCATTCATTAGTACGCCAATTTGGAAAAACATATATTTAGGGGTAGTGAACGAAACATCATGCATGGACAAATTCCCACAAATCGTAGATAACTGAGTATAAAGTGATTTTCAAAGCATGCGGTGCCCGATTCGTTGAATAATTATAACATTTTTCTCTAATTACTTACCAACCAATAAGGGATAATGTTGCCGATACTCGCCGAATAATAATTAGGGAGTCCTAGGAAATAAGAAAAAAATACATTTTAAATTAGTAACCAACTTAACAAACTTGAACTGATAGCAAGCTTATTTCTTTAAAATACAAATGTTGATATTTTATTATGGATACCGTTTCTAACTCCCCTGATCCACTCATTCGTATATATCCCGTGAGTGAACTCATTCGCATTCGAACCCACAACCCGTATGTCTACCTGAATATACATGTATGTCCTTTCACAGATGCTCTTACCACAAGATTAGCACGGAATGACGGGCATAACATTTATTGCTAATTATTTAAGTTATTATTTCGGATTGTATTTGTAAATCTCTACAATTCAGGATATCCTCTAGAATTTCCCGTCATTATGGATTGTTTTCGTATTTATTATTTCAATTATATTTAGGTTTCTATTTAGAATTTTTCTTAATTTATATTTGTACTAAGAAAAAGTGATCACCGGGCTTTCCGGATTTTATATACTCGCTCGACTTTCGTCCCCACCCATCTGATACAAATCCGCAGAAGATTAAGTTGATTACTATAAACGGCGTTGGCCAACTTCTCGAGGCCGCGTAATCCAGCGCATGACCTTGTTCTTTCCTCCTGAGATCTCTCTTCAACCTCCGCATACTTATGCAAGTACTGTGAGACTTCTCTCAACGCGGAATGCCGAGATGCGCTACCCGTGGAAACAAACTTCCCTGCATAGCACACGTGTATTGTGTGATTGCCTTTCTCTTTCGCATGAACGCTTCTCGCAGCTTGATGCGCGACAAAGCTAAACATCTCTGTCGGAATTGATGTTTTGTTTTTGTTAAGATCGACGGGCAGCGTCGTGAAATCGTCACGAATAAGTTGAAGTTAAATGCAATAATAATTTAGAATTCAATTTGAGGGATAAGCATTGACTTACGCCAATGCAATGAGATACCACAAAAATTCATTTCTTATAAATTTCCGGGCATCCAAACTTGCACGGAAAATATCTCGACAGGCCAGGATTTTTGACTCACACAAATTTTTTTGTTTGTTTGTTGGTGTTTACCAACAAACAAAAAATCGTACTTTTTTATGCTGTTTAGTATTTTTGATGTCAGTTAACGGCAGTACAATGCAAGTTTACAACGGAGCATTTTTCTTTTTCGTTTTGTGATGTTTCATTATTGGATGGGGTTTAGTTTAGTTGCAAATCTTCCGCGCAATTCCAATTGCATGAAAATGTCGTGGGCGGTCTCAGGAGGCCACGACATAAATACATAACAGAGACCGTTAGACAAGACGACCCGCCACTTGTATCCCAAAAGAGAGAGATAGAGAGATCCAGCGGTTTTATCCCCGCGGTGCGCCACCACCTGGGCAATATCCGTCCGACAAAACAGAATGACTATGTTGATGGCGTAATTGGTGCCCGAAAACCGCCCACGGGCGCCAAAATATCCCATATATAAATCAGCTTAATGTCCGCCATTACCCCCGGGTGATTGGTAGAGGAGAACACCACCGTGTATTGGAGTTGCTTTTTATCGGTCCCGACGGGACGGGGCCCGCCGCGGCTGCATCATTCCTCCCGCCTTTTAACAACGGTTTCGCCGTCATGCACACACTCCACCGATGTACGGCGCGCGCCAAACTTTAGTTCCATTATAACGCGAGCACATTGAATAAGACCCGGTGCAGTCAATGTAGAGAGTAGAACACATACATGTGTGTACAATCTGTATAGTATAATGACACATTATCTCACGATTCCCAGGCGGCGCTGCTGTCAGATGTATCCTCTCGGCTATACAAGCTTGACCAACTATCGCCATCTACTGGCAAAGCGAGGACATTTTTTTCTTCTACCGTCTCGGTAAATTCAATGAAAAAAAAATATTGCTCACTGGATGGTGATTCAGAAAACAGTTAGGCACGCTATTAATTTCGGGACCTTACGTGCTTAATTGCTCCAAAGGGACTCGTGTCCTACGTTGTCACTAGATGGGTCTGGTTTGTGACTAGTATCTGTTAAGAGATAGTTCAAGTTGTCGCCGTTGGAGGCGCGTCACCAGACGCCAGCGTATTGCTCGACTGTTTCCGTTTGAAGGCCACCAGATTTTTTATATTGTTTGTTGAGGAAGCTTGCATTCGTCTCAAGGTCTCTCACGAAACGACCCGGTAATTTTTAATTTGGCCTAGACAAGGTTTTTGACAACGTACACGTGTTCCTGGCAACGTGCAGGCACGTTCCCACGGCTTTACTTGCATTCCGAATAGAAGGAAGGCACGAGAAAACCACCAGATGGTAACTCGGTGGTGGCACCAAAAATTAGGTTCAACGATATCGCACGTGTCTTAGAGCGAAACTGAATTGTAAATGTACAATTGCGTTCAGCTAGTAAGAGGGTACTTAATTTTAAATGCAAAACTACTTAATTTTAGATGGTTCGCCCCTAGACTGCGTGCGGGTTAATTTGTAATTTGTTTATAATTATCCTCCATGCATATATACTAGAGTATAGCCATACGCTATTCTCCGCTCACAGACGAATTAATTAGCATACAATGTGTGCGTTGCCACATTTGGGGTAGCCTACATCTATTTTCTGTCTCGACTTAATAAGCCACTATTCTTTAACTTTGAAAAAACGACCTTGGTTTCCAAGATGTTTATAACTCCTTTCGATAGCAAAGTCCAAGCAAAGGTTAGTCCAATTTATGATCGGTAAAATTCTGTACAGCTTTTGTTACAGAATTTTACTGAATTTTGCTGATCGAAAAAATATTTTTTTTCTTTGTGTCTGGTAGATAAGATAACCTACGAGCATACAATACCTCTGTGAGGAAAAAAAATTGTACAAAGTAGGCAAGCACTTCCATGCGTATTGGGAAAATAGTTATACACTGTATTACTTACGATGCAAATTGCGATGCACACGGGAACATTTTTATATTACTTACGATGCAATCTTATGCAAGTTTTGATTCTTATAAAATTAAATTTCGTACAAACCTTGCTTATTTGACAACTTTGCTTACTTGACAATAATGCTAGACTTTAAATATAAGCAATCTGTACAATATGCTCGTTTGCATGTAAAGTGCCAGTGTTTACACCTACAAGAGCTAACTAATGACACGTCTTGACATGAAATGTTAGAAGTCTATTTTGCCTTCGTCCAGTCCGTCAGGTCATGGTCCTGTCGACAAAGGACAAAAGACAAAGTTCGCCTCTTGAGAAAATTCCTTCAGCGAGCTTATTGACAGGCAAAGTTGGTCTAACAAAGAAAAATCTGAACTACGTTTGTTCCGCGCGCAGCATAGAAAAATCTCCTTACTTCATCATTGGACACCCTCCCTCCCCTTGTGAATGGCTCACCAGATTTAATTATAAAAAGATTAGACGTTGTTTCGGTGGATACGGTTAAGACCCTTCGAGACGACCGGAAAATTATTGTTGGCCCTGTTTCTATGCGCGCCCGAGATTTAAAAGTTGGGAGAGCCCCACGCACGCGCCTATAAAAGAACCCAACGCGTATACCACGAAACCGGTCGACGCGAGACTCGAGAGCGTTTTTTGATTGATTAAACGTCTCGCGGAGATACTCGCGTGAGCGCAGCGCCGCTGGTGGAAGCGCGGCGTATATCCGGCGCTTGCGAGGCGCTCGCGTGGCACTCTTTCGGGTCTTTCGGTGGCGGAACGAGCAACAGCTTGGCGCTCGTGTAATAGCGTCAAATCCAGCCTTGATCCGATAGATTAGCGCGCAAGCGGGGGAAGAGGTAACTCCGTGTGGGAGCTAAGGATGGGTTAGCAAAATATCCTCCAGAGTCGCGAACGCAGATGGAAAGGATAGGTGTGGGGGAATAAAACTTAATTGATTTCAATTTCGCATAATATGGGGTTAGCTTGTAGTAAAGTCGTACGACTTGTCTAAGCCCAGTCGCCTATGCAACTGGCTGCAGTGCGGCGGTCCCGTGATAGATTTCCGGCGCGGGTTCTCGTTTATTCGGTCCCAAGTACTGGTTAAGATGTTTCTCTCAGACATTGCTCAAGTGACAATAGTGGTACAGAATATTTTTATTATTATTCCTGATCGCTGTAGTGATATTCAATACAGGAAATTCTCTGTACCCCTCGTGTCGCTATGGCAGTATGTTATGGGGTACATTTTTATCAGTACCCCAAGACCGAATAAACAAAAGCATAACAGAATCCTTACCGGGTTCGATTCGAAGTCCTGGTATCAATGTGTCGTGTCCAGATAGTATTGATATTTTTATAGTCGTTTAAAACCCTTATGTTTTTATTCTACTACAGTGCAGTTCAGCGCAGTTTTATTTTTTATTTTGTACTCGTAAAAAATATGAATGTGGTATATTAATCGTTTGTGTATCCATAGAAAAAAATTGAAAATAACAAAATAATATTAGAAAATATTAATGTGTATCACAGGTAGCAAGTTATTCAAATTAATTTATTTGCCATACGATTCTATGTTTCATATCTCAGGATACAGTACATTCCACAAGATGCATCCATTATAATGCGATACAGAGCATCGAAATATCACACACTGTCGCTGCAGCCGCGACTGACCCATACATTTTAACAGACGATCTCTTAAAGACTTTGATACGAGCCCTCGTCTTGTGTGTCGCTGACAAATGGTTCAAAAAAGCGTCCCAAGCTATACAGTTACAAAGTCCATACCTGTATACGCGAGTGTACATGCACGGCCACTTCCATTCATTCATATATCAGATATCGATTCACCTTATTCTTCCACGTCGTGTTGACGTGCAACTAAAAAGAAGTGGCAATCCCGCGCAAGAAAATACATAAAGTATACATGAGTGTGCCACACCGTTTCCGCCTCCATCACCGTATACGAAAACCCCACGGCATTTTATGCCCCCATCCCCCCCCCCATCAGCTACTACCACCACCACCACCACCGCCGCCAACATGATCCTCGCAGTTCCCCTAGTCCCGTTGGGATCCGATCTTTGTACCGAGCTCTTTATCGATGTGACTCGCATTTGAATTTCTCATAAAGCCCCGCGCCGAATGCAATTAGTTGCCAATGAAACGCCACTAAACTCAATTTCGGATGAGAGGCTTAGGTACAAGGTGAGAGTGCAGGCAGCGTGGGTGGGCTCCGTTTGAGCTCAGTGCTATAAACGTACGTCCTCCTGACGACACAGGACAAGCTTAAACGTTTTTTCTCTAGAAATCCTCCTTTACTCTAGAAATCT
The DNA here is from genome assembly GCA_033995665.1 of Melogona broelemanni. Classification (NCBI taxonomy): domain Eukaryota; kingdom Metazoa; phylum Arthropoda; class Diplopoda; order Chordeumatida; family Chordeumatidae; genus Melogona; species Melogona broelemanni. The sequence goes on along the minus strand of JAUJYS010000102.1, from coordinate 13,008 downwards.
AGAGTCCCTCCTCAATATATTGTGATTAATTGTAGTGTGATTAATTTGAGTCCGCCGAAGTTGCATCTGTATTACATTATGGATGTTGAAGGACGAATTCTATATCTAGGTTGAAGCAATTAGATCTTGAGCAACGTGTTAAACCGCTCTTCTATAACCCCTAGGGGCGACCAGTTAGTTTGACGTAGCCTAGGCTTTCGACTTAGGTTGGGATAATCAACGTGCACCTAACACCGTTCAGGAACGGATCCCACGGCTTTACTTCCATCCCGAAAGACTGGCGCCCGTAAAAAGTATTTCGACAAAAAAAATCGGAGATACCAGCCGGGAATTGAACCCGTGATCACTGGAATTGTAGTTCAACGCATTAACCACATTGGACACATGTTCTACCTATTAGGCCGATTGACCGGTTCCTAACTATGAACACCGCTTGTCAGGGGGATGCTGGGGTAGTGTGCGCAGGGAAGAAAATCTCTTTTTAAGGGGTTGCTTTCAATGAGTATCATTTGTTTTCTGGTTCGGGATGTGACATTTGATTTATTTTAAACGACAAATTAGGAGCATGCGAGTGATATTTTGATCGGAACCTCCGATCAAAGCAGACGTGAAAACCTACAAGGCGTAAACAACATCAAACAAGATATAAGTTCTCGATTTAAAATTTCAGGAGGTAGGAGTTAGCCGTTGTTGAGTTTTTCTAGTAAACATTGCCTTCCCCCTGCGCAGATAGCCATAACAAGCACAGTTGGTCACAGGAGGATAGTTAAACATGGCTTAGTGTTCATCGTGGGCCCGCCCCACTGTCCTCATCAATATACTTTCATTTTGCCAGCTTTCGCCTTGATTCACCGAGTTAGCTTTTTTATTTTTCTTTTGAAATTGCCGCTCATTTCAAGTCGACCCTCCCTCCCCACGACAGCAAAAATGCTAAATTTGTGACTCGAGTGTTTTGCATAGCGCCATCAAAGGAGTCGGATCTTGTGTACGACGCTTGTGGGACCCAGCTTGCGCGACATGACCGAGATGAAATGAAATGCAGCTGGTGGTTGTGCTTGCATGGATGGTTATCCAATTTAAATATTAGACGTTGACAAGAGAAGAATATTTTCTCCACATGATTAAAAGTGGCTTTTTGTTGTTGATAAAGCAGCACACTCAAAATTAAAGGAGTGCAAACTGTGAATTTGAGAAATATCCAAGGAGGAATATACGAGCAAATGAACCTCTGAAGATGAAATAGAACTGAAGAAAAGTGACTTGGTTAAAGTGACAAAATAGTGCAAAAGCACAGAGAAGTCGGTGAAGTTGAATTGATTTTGCGAACTATTAGACTAAGATATCATTCATGAGAATTTGAAGCTCACAAAAAAACAGAATTTGGATCTTAACTTACTGGTGCTCCTAACGTTTTCAGGAATCACCACGTTTCATCATTAGCGAGACGTAATGTAGGTCTCGTCTCACTGATGGTGGAATGTGGTGAGTCCCCAAAACGTTATGAATACTGGTACATTTAAATCTAAATTATGTTTTGCTTTGTTGCATTGCATTAAAAATTGTCACCAAAACATTTTGTCTGGAGTGTAACAAGTGTGAAAGCCAACAACCATGATTACATTTTCGTTTGCATAAGCAATTATGCAAGTCTTAGAATTATGAAATCGGGTTGTGGCTTGGCGGGGACGCTTACAATCTCGCGATATAATAACATGCAGCGGACCGAATCCTCAAGTCATACAACAAGATCGTTCCGTCGGTCCGCGCCACATGCACACACACCCACCCTAGTACATCAGGAATCAGGAAACAGGCGCGACACTTTTCTCGCCGGGGGACCACCTAGCGCTCATCGAAGCGCATAATTAGGCATATATTCCAAATATATGTTAATCACAATGCGGCAGTTGGTTTGCCACACGTATCGCGTACACACATTTACGCCCGATGAAATTCGCATTAGCGCGTTTGCCCCTCGGCGCCACCGCCGCCGCCGCCACCACAAAACTTTTTCACCTCCAGATCTTTGGCATCTCCCAAATTAGAAAATGCATGTGGGCATCGACCGTTCTGAATATCATTACCCTTTAGACGCCCAAAATGTCAAGTCCATCTGTGTCTCCTCGATTGCCAGTTAGAAGTAATAATGTCAATCCGGAATGCCAAATAAAAGTGAACGCTTGGCCGATGGCATGCTTTCTCTGCTTGGATGTTTCGCATACTCTTGAGATTTCGTGCACGCATTAGGTGTATTCTTGGAAAGTAAGCTCTCAGGCTTTATCTGTTCAAACTAGACGAGCAGGTGTGATTCAAGGGTGTTTGAGCTTGGTTGTGTTTAGCTTTTAATTCCGTTCTACGATTCGTTCCAATTCACTCGTATTTCAAAAAAAAAAATATTGGAATCTCGATGCCAAGCTCTTTGGATTTCCCGGAAACCTTTACAAACTTCACGATGTCTACGAGTAGCTTCTTTCAGTTCATATGATGTTCTCTTTCCCCATTTCCTATGAAGAAATCATCAATCATCATCATTTGATGAAAGCACCAATGCCGAAAGTCATGGTTTTGTTTCATCAGTAACTGACAAATTGAGTGTATTAGCTGCGGTATTCCTGATTCTATTTGATCAGTAGTTACATTTAGCTTTTTACTTTGGATTTCATTTTTACCAATTTTTTAACGTTTTTTTAATGCATGGTTATTTAAATTCGTTAACCAAAATACAATGAAAGTCACCTATTTGAGTGCGGGTCTCGCGAGGTTGCTGCAGGTCGTTGGTCTTGTCTGGGCACGAGCTGTCGGAACACATAGCCGGAGATCGCTGCCGTGGCTGAGCTGCTTCATGTACCCGTATGTATCTCAGCTGGAGATCCTTTGTTCGTCAGACAACGGCATTACTACTGCAGGTCGACAGTTGCAAACGTCTGGCGCTTTGTAAAATGCGCGCACATATAGACGGAATGCCAACTAACCAAATAATTGTACAATTCAAAACGGCACGCACTCTTCTTTAGCGTTAGTTTAGTTGAACGTTGCAGCATTATTTTTCACTGAATGGGGGGGGGAGCGAGTAGCGTGCGCACATTTTTAACTGAATTCTGCGGCGAAACGTCTGGCAAACAAAGAACGCATAAATTATTTAGGCCTTCCGCAACGCTTTAGCAGCTCGTTCGCTCTATCCTTAAGGCAGGCACCGCATATGTCTCAAGTTAAGCTCCTCACCGTAGAGTAGCGCATGTTATAGCCCCCCTTGTATCAACGCCTCCATTGAATCGGAGTTAAGATATACGACACGGAACTGTCATGGCGGGACTGCACAAGAGATGGAGAGAATAAGACGTGGTTGCCTAAAGCGAATCAAGCGGCAGTCCTTCGCGTTTCAATGGACTTCAGAGTCCCTCCCTGTTTGGCGGTGTTGACGACTTTTCCTTTGTCATGCGCAGTACAGAGTTTCGTGTAACTATACATGTTAGTAAAAATGACACAGAACGTCGGGTTACAAAATATAATTACCACAATCATTTAAATTCTGTGCGTTTCCATATGTGGGCGCAGTAATAATGTACAGTATGGGTTTGTAGTTATTGCAGATCATTTTGTGATTGGGATAAATCACGTATTATGGACATTCGTTCTATATGGTAAGAAAACTTTAATTTGCAAGATGGAAAATTAAAAGATTTAATCCGTGTTAATTATCTATAATTTAAGATTATTTTTTTTATCATATAGTAATACAAGGAACGCCCATAATGCGTGAATTACTCAAGTCACAAATTGATGTGCTGCCATCAAGTAACTATACTTTGTCATGCCGGCGCGTTTGTACGAAGGGGTGAACAGTTATGGAATCCAGTTGGCAATGGTGCGCATCTTTTAAACGCACCAAAACTTCCATTAAGAGGAAACAAAATGTGTATTTGGAAAAAATTGATATTCTCAATGATGAAGACGTTCCAATATCCAACAACTAAGCCAAACAATATAGACGGCTTGACTGTACAAATATTAGTCTTTATTTTGAAACTTCGCGTTGCACACGACGACACTCTTTTCTTAAAGCAACACAAGCGAGCGCTGTCTTCATTTCATATACGCTTGCGTGAGAAAAGCAACGCTGCGGGACAACCATCGTTTCTCTGCAAACGTGGTGTCGCCGACTCCGAGCCATTTCGAAACTAATGTCTTTCGCCAAGCGTAGTTAGTTGTCATGTAACCGTTCGCTTATCATGTTCTACTCGCGTTGGCATGATATGCAAGCCTCAGCCTATACACGTTACGCGTTTTTGGTGGCTTACGGGGACTGCTGCACATGCGCGTCATTATTCCCGCGCGCACACAGGAACGGCATTCTTAATTACCATTTGATCAATCTCATGGGTGTGCCTCGGCAATCCGAGAGATTGGATGGAGCTCCGGCGCTTGCAGGATAGGAGTTAATGCGCTTTCTCGACGTCCACCTCCAAGTTTTAATGTCATTAGGATTGTACCTGCCTGATTGCGTTGGATAGCAAGAGCGACATGCGGCACGTCTCGGCGAGACTGGCGGTAATACTGGGCGCTACCGATTACAATTTTGTTGCGACTGCGATAACAGGCAAACATATGCTTGCAACTCTCGATTACCAGATTCAATATAGAATATCTTTAGGATGGATATGATGACGTAATGGGTATAGGTAATGGGTGGTGGGTATGATGACGTTATGATGCCTTTTAGGGTAGCTTTCGAGATTACTTTCAAGATGAATTTAAATGGACTCTCCGGGGATAAAAGCCGATTTTAGGGTAACATTGTCATGAAATTAAATATCTAAAATGTAATTAATGTGAAAAAATATTTTTTTAAGCGATCGTCGCAAAATATGTTTGAATAGAATTGTGGAATTGAAATTCTGAATGATAACAATAAAGTGTATGTATTGATTAGATTAGACAAAAGTGACGGGTCACCCCGGAAACCCTAGATAACCTCTTTAGCCCATCTCAAAGAGATATCGACGACCGTTACATAATAATAATCACTTGTGCAAACTATTGCTTCTGCGGCGCGATTTAAAAAATGCAAATAGATCAGTTTCTTTCGCATTGGATTGATCATTTCCCAAACTTTTCAATTTCGTATCGATTAACTTTAGTACACTTTTATAGTGCTTTTCCTGTCCAAAGTTAACAATCTACGCACCGTCAAAAAGTTTCCCTCTGCCGTATTTATCCTCATGCAAGAGAAGATATGCACGAAAATGAAAAGCTGAGACTCGAAAGATTGTCCTCAAGTGAGTCAGCGTTTTGCATTAAAATAGTAGAAAATTGTGTTAGGGGATTGTCGCATAAATAAAGCTCAAGCGGCTATATTCTAGTGACGCTGTACTGTCGCACAAAATAAAAGAGAAGACCAATTTGATCGTCTCTCTGAGGCACTCTCTTCAGGATGCACATCTTCAATAGACTCGAATATCCTCCTGACACCTGAACCAAACAGTGAAATATTATTGGATTACTATTTCTGTAACTCTGTCCAAAATTCAGCTGCAGTTATAATTTCTGTGTTCCACATGTGGTTGTCTGAGACAATATAATAATGATAACTTCTCATTTTCAATTGCTGATAACAGCATTAAACGGTTACGGTATGCGATTTGGCAGAGGGATCCCATGTATTGCATAATGGTAATGGTGCAATCAATTAATAGGTGAACTTTGTGGTTTGATAAGATTCTAGAACAATGTGGGATTTTTAACGTGTTTCTGACAACATATAGGCACGGGTCTTACGGCTTCACTTACATTCCAAAGTAAGGTATGAATTTTTGTCTCCCGAAAAATTCGGGAGGTCATGGTCGGGAATCGAAACCGCGATCACGGGCACATTAGATGATAATGCTCTCCAACAAACTACCGAGACCTTAGCGTATAGCTATGTAATTGGATATCAATTGCCCAGAAGTTAGATCTAGCGTGTACCTCTATCGGGTCTATAGAGCATGTATAAATTGCTCGCTGTTTATCAGGTAGCGGCTGTGCTAGACGATCGAGAAAGTCGAACAAAATCAATTTCCAAATCTGGTTGTCAAGGAAGAAGGATCTTTTCTCGTCTCGTTAGGCCTATACGTGCTGTCGATTGGAGTTGCCCTGCCGAACAACAATGCCGCTCGATAGTGTCAGCCTTCAGTCTATCCATTAGGATTTTTCGTTTTCAAGTTTCTACCTAGCTCACAATTCGAATAGCGAGATGCGATGCTGGAGTTGATGCAATTGAAGAGCGGGACTTGAATGGAAACTCCGTTGGACTTAAGAGATTCTATATATCCTCTTGAGATCCTAACACGAATATAGCAAAGTGTTATAGGTTTTATTTTTATTTTTTGACAATCAATGATAGTCGTCATGGAAGTGAATATCAAAATATGAGATCATTACTCCTTCCTCCAATCGCTTGAGCATTTGTGGAGTGGAACATTTTCGCCAGTACCCCGGTATCGAATAAACGAGAGGCCGATTCGGGAATCGAACCCCGGGATCGCCGCACGACAAGGCTGTTTCACTATCACCTGAACTAAAACAAACGCACATTTTTAACTATTTTTTTTAGACATGTGCAACATACTGGCATTAGGCATTTGCATGTATTTGATTTAGTTAACCTACATTAAAAATGGAATGAATTATTCTGCTCCGATTTTCGTATGTTAAGAAGCATGTCTATCGGGTCGATGAGTCCAAAGATACACGTAAGTGTGCATGTGGGTGCTCAGGACCACTTGGGTTGGATTACTTTGGATTGCATATCTGCACGATCGGAAAGCGACAACTTGATGCTCACCGTTTCTCCGCCGCTGTTTCGATTTCTTTGATCGGCGAGTTAAAAGCACGTGCAGTTGCGTCTATAACTTAATAAAAATAGAAAGCTATCATTTGACAAAAAAATTTCAAGATATTCATCAGCGTTAGTCGCAGAGGATTTATTTATGTAAGATCTTCATTGATATCTTGAATATAACCCATATATCTATGAATGCTAGACATTGGGTTTGCTTCAATGGATCTTGAAGCTAATTTAAAAAGAACGAGGAAAAGACCAAATTTTATCTGCTTCTACGATGAAGTTACGAGTGCGCTAATCCTTAAAGCCATTCTAAGTTATAGGCCTCCCCATATTGGTGACTCCTATTATCCTTGGAGAGTGCTCGTGTCCGCACTTTTTCCAAGTTCCTCTTTATTCGGTAAAAACGGTATACAGTACTGCTCGCAATAGGTGACTCACCACACTTTTTCTTAAGGCATTGCCTATCTTCAAAGTAATGTAGAATGATAAATAAATTATGAAACTATATAAAACTTTAAACCTAGCATTAATGATGTATTCTTAATATACGAGTATAATAAAAATAGGTTTCATCGAAAAAAATTGTTTCCTTCTATTTTTTAATTGGTCACAAAATTACAGGCACACAAATCAATCATTTACATTGAATGACGTCACTCAATGAAATTAAGGTAATTCAATTCCAGAAACTGATTCAATCCATGGCAATGAGCTGCTAAACATTCATCAATAGCAAAATTCTAAATACTTTAACTGGTTATGGTCCAATTGTCATCCAAAATATGGAAATATATAAAATGAAGAAATCCTTAACCAGGGATGAAACGGCAACAATTGTAATGTACTTGTAGTTTATTAAGAAACATATAACGGTACGCGTAATTACAATCTTTTCTGTAGTTTTTAGACCTAGAAAATGGCCTAAAAATACGTTTTAGGTGTGATTCTTGTGGTACCGTTCTACATATTTTCTCTAAAAATTTTAATTAATTTTTTACTGTGGTACTTTATTCATTACCTATTTAGTTCTTTTTTATTGATTGTGACTTTCGAAAAATTGAAGAAGAAAAACGAAAGGTGGGAATTTGCGGAATTTATTCAATATGGTTTCACTCTTCTTTCCGTGAAATGGCGCCATACGCTGTGGCGCGATAAGTCTATCGCCAGTGTAAATCTGAAACAGCAGAGCAGTTTTAACTGACGAGTAAATTATACAGGATTTGGAATCAAAACTTTATGTCGCACTACTGATCGGGATCAAGAAAGTAACAAACGTCGGTAAATTCAACCAACAGTCGTTTTGTCGCGTTCGGTAAAAACGCGAAAAACAACGCTGACCAAAAAGCTTTTCGGGTTTGGTGCTTTTAGAAAAAAATTGAACGAAACATATTTCCAATATAGCTTCTAGCTTTCCATTATACCTGTAAAACTGACGATCGCGGTCAATTGGCTCACGCGATACCGGAGTACTGGCGAAAATGTGCCCTTCAGACAATCCCGTAGTTCCATGAAGATGAGGGGTACATAATCTCCCGAAGTGTTATTTACTTCAGTGATCGTCAAATTATCTATTTTCCGTAATAAAAGACTCTTTCAAATAGACTACCGGTATGTAAGAATGAGTCCACTATATTGTAAATTAGAAACTCGACCTACCGTGTAAATACGCGGAACGCTATTAAAAAAATAACTAGCTCTATTAAACTGTAAGAGATTTTACCTCCAGAGGGTACAATTCCTGTAGCAGGTCTGTCTGCGACGTTTCCAACGTAAGCACGTACTAGACTGCGTGTTATGCCTTTGGAACGAATGTTGCCCCGTGTCTCAAGGCAATCACGCAGAGCACCGCTGCAGCCCTAAAGTTGCGGGTTTGGTTAACAGCCGCCAGCTTAGCTTGTTTGGAGTTTAGGAATGAATGCCCTTGCGGCAGAAATTGAACGATTAAGCGGCCAATTCTTGTCCCAAACGTTCACATCGAGCTTTACATTTCCGATGATCCCAATACATAAAAGTGCATTCGTTTTTAAAAAAGAAAAGCTGGAACGAAATAGAATAACGTCTCGTCTGCCAAGCGAAGACCTGCGCGAACGATTATGGTGTTACGTGCGGGGCAATAGCGGGTCTAAAATTCTGAGAGCCTATTGTGCGAACGCAGCACTATTGAATATAGACGCACTCTATATCTCCTACTTTGGCTATTCACGACCGCCTTAATCGAAATCCGCGATTCTCCCCCCGAAATGGTTCCGTTGGTCCAGGAGCTGAGCGAGTATCGCCGGTTCGAACGGTGGCCAAATAGTTATCCTACGAGTGTCCAGGGAGCTTTTTTCTTTCGATTGCTTCATTTCCTACCCGAAATACATGCCAAACTATGTGCAGCGGTATTGGCTGCGTGCATTAAGGCTTGTGGTACTTTGCAGTACGGCGACCGTGGTTCTATCTGTCGACGCCAGTGGTGCTCTTCATCAAGTTACAGATTGGAAGTTAACCATAATGTTGTCGATTTTTAGATTTAGATAAGATTAAACCCGTTCCAGGGCATTATTGTAATATACGAACGTATGTGTGAATATATAGGATTATATGGTGGTATTGGGATTTCTACAAGTACCTCGGGCTCGGGGTCGAATAAAGAAAGCCTAAGCCGGGAATCGAACCCGTGATCGCTGCCCAAAATGCCGATGCATTACCATTGAACGTACGAATATTGTATGACGTCAAGCAGATCGGCGAGCTAGGACGTCTTTTGTTAAACTAATGCCGAAAAAGAGGAACAGAGTCTGGCGAAATAAAACAATAATATAGGATTCTAACCATAAACGGCTACTGGAATGTTCCCAAAATAGTCTTCTATAATTTTCACAGATGTCGGGTTATCCCAGTACATGTATTACAAACATTAGTATTTTAGCATTCGACTTTATAGGCCCATGCCTGTAATGGACTAGATAATCTTTTTCTATTTTACGTACGCAACTTTCGCCAGACAGACTCTGTTCGTCTTTTTTCTTTCGACGCTGAACCAGAATATGTTCCCCATTTGCTTAGAAACGCACGCTTGCTGGATGTTCGCAATTGTTTACAACGCGAGAAACTATCAAGTACGCTGGTAATCCATAAAGTATAAATTGGTTATTGGTGCTTTGAGCCAAAGGAGATGTGAGCGTCATCTATGACGATGTCGGATGCCAATACGCCGTCCGTATCGGCAGCAAGGGCTCCGCGTTGCAATAACGCCGACCAAAGTAAACTAGAACACGTGCGAGAGCTTAATCGATTTTTATTTCGACGATCAACTTGCTTATTCGACTTTGCGTAACTCGATATAGGCGACAAAACACACTGCCAGATGGGGCCTGCATACATTCACGTACATGCGTATATACCGAACACCTATCCAGTAACTGTAAATGTGCACGTACGTGTAGGTACACTGTTGAAGCTTGTTTCGGCCTACAGGCATAGTCTGAACTCGCGCAGAACCTTTTGTTTAGTAGACAGATTTAGTCAATTGTCTTTGTGTGGAATCGTAGATTTTTTTATCTCCTCTAACAGCAGGTTGCGATTTTCCTGGAATTGAATTAAACTGATCGGAGACACGTCACTTTCTACAACGATTTTGGTCGGCGTAACCTACTCAGACCCTAATCCTGACAGCGGCTTTGGTGATGCGATTTAATGCTTTTAAATTGTGTAAAGCCCAGTTAGGAATTGTCGAAGCAGTATTGTTTTGTGTACGACGTTCAAAAAGAATGATTTGATGCTAAAAATGCCCAGAGAAAATTGGCTCAAGACCTATTTTGACTATATATTAAAGCTGACCAAATATTTACCGAATGATCTGAAATTTTGTTTAAACATTGCCAAACTACTCCTAAACAAATTGAACTTCTCAGTATAAAAAATAAATAGGAGCCATTTAAATAGCCCTTTAAGCGCTATTGACGAGCCTGACTCGTCCACGTTCACTGCGTGTGCATTAACACGGGAGAATAGGCATGTTCTTTCACCTTTATAAATTCCATAGTGATTAATACAATTTCACAAATGCGAATCCGATTTGAATTTATACATTTTGGAGGTTGAACTTAAATTAAAAGGTGAGAGATGAGTCTCCCAAAACAAACGTATCGCTTAAAGGGCTATTTGCTAAATTTTACGAATAAAAATAAAAATAAGATTTAAAAAGTATATAAAAATATTTAAAAAATACAATAGTAAAATAAAAATTAAAAAAAAATTATAAGCTTCCAAAAATTGAAGTACAAAAAATTAACACTACAATAGGCCCCCCTTAAAAGGGGCTGCTCGCGGGTAAATATTGTAATTGTAATTGTAACTGGACAAAAATTATATACAATTAGTTGCCAATACCACTAAAAATGCAAACTCTTACACCACATTGGAGATGTACGTGTATTCGTACATGCACTCTTGTACTTTCGTACATGCACTTTCGTACATGCACCATTTCGTTCTTAACCTTAGTTTTTACATTTTCATGCCAGCTTATTTTATTTTGCCAAGAATCGATCCATCGTTTCAGTAGATTCTTCTTGGTGTATCTCGGCTCCTCGTTAAAGTCTCTGGTGGTTTTTCTTGTATGGATCCCGATAGCTTGCTTCCTTTCGATTTATGGTGGCCGGATTGGGACGTGCTGAATGATAAACTCACGAAGCGAAGGGTTGTTTCGAGACTAAAATGATTCGCATCGTGACAAAGAAGCCGAACTAGCGGTTTATCACTCGTATTTTGTTGAATAATTTCTAACCCCTTTAATCAACCACATGTATGAACGAAACAAGTATACAATGTAAGAAATATCATTACGTACTCATTGCAAGGGTTACATGAAATAGAATGGATAGAAGAAAATACATAAAAAATACAGACGACTGAAGGCATGTCCCTCAACAGTCGAAAATATCAATATATATTTGTTCAATTATGTAATCGCACAACCAACCACAAGCATGGTTCGTGAGTAGTTAATTCTTCGTTTATTCGATTTTTCTGAGGTCTAGCCAACCTAACGTCGTTCATCCTCGGTGCGCGCCGAATAGACTCTATCGTTTTGTCGTTAGTGTCTTTAAACTTTCTTCGCTAGAATGGATAGAATTTATTGTGCAAAATATATTGCAAGTGACGCCACTAGCAATGGCAGTTTATGATCCGTTTTAACCTATCATATTTTATTTGCTTCAATAGTATATCTTGAAGGATCCTGCAATTAAAAAAATTCAGGTTTATCAGAAATCATGGAATATTGTGTATGTATACCATTATAAAGATCAATATATTTTCTATTTTATCACGATGGTCAACAAGCAATTTTTAGAGACCTCTTAAAAGCTAGAAAGTTGTTCCGCGTGACGCTTCAAAACAAACACAGTTCGTATGATCATACAACGGTTAACGCAGAACGCATTACACTAGAACTCACAGAGTAAACAAGTGAAGAGTAATCGACAAAATGTCACCTCGCTTGGTACAAGACCAAGTTTGTGTGTGATAAGAGGGTTTATTCTATTTTTTTTTTGTTAGCCGTTGATGGTGCCAAAATTCTGACTTTACTGTGTAAACGTGCTGTACATGTATACAACGTGCTTTTAAAAAGCAGCTGCTAGTTCCATTTCCTGTATGTTTTTTCTTCTTTTTGCCCTGCCAGCAGCATCTGATATTTCTCAAACTTGAACAGGCAGTTTCTTATTTCTTCCTTGTCACACATTATAGAATCCTGAACAGTATGAATTGCTCCAACTTTTGAGACCACTTTTTTCGTTGGATACTATCCAGAAAAATTATAATGTTCAAACGGCTATAGAATTGATCGAGAAAACCGCTAAAACCTGCGAACTAAGCGAAATGTCAGCCAAGTTAAGAACCTAATAAATATTCACTATTGCCGTTTTCAATATACTGTTGTTCTTACTTTACTGTGCTATGTAGAAACAAAACGCGCGCGTATTCACCATGATATAGGACTGTTTAGAATAAAATTTATTTTTGTGCTTTTTGACCATATGCATATCTGTTGGGATTGTAGCGCCAACTACATGACAACTTATTTCTATGGCATAAAATAGAGTTTAGTTTCTATACTTGCATATCTATTTTATGTACTGCGCGTGAAGAAATGTAAATTCCATTCTGTCACGTGCACAATTTAAAATTGATCTTGC
>JAUJYS010000101.1:0-31862 GCA_033995665.1 Melogona broelemanni | reverse complement strand
AATTCTTCTTTTCGTAAATTCATCGTTTGGATGCGATGACTGTCGATCTATTAATCTTTGCATATTAAGGAAATGTTTCAAAGCAGTTATTTTTTAAAGTCTTCTGGAGTTTTCTGAAGGACGATCAGAATTGGTTTAATGTCTAGCATGTCTCCATACTATAAGAGTATATAGTTCAAGCCCGACAACTGGTTCATCCATTGTACAAATTGAGTTGGACTTGAAACTTTCTTTCGCTCGCGGGGCTAGCTAGCTGAACCATGTTGCGAGCTCCTCGCCTTAGGAGGATCCAGGCGCTCGGGTACATCGGCTTGGATTCAGCCAAAAACTGTATGCGGAGATTCTGATTGATTGTCGAAATGAAATGCAAATTCAATTAATGCTGTAAAATTAGGGCCATTGTTAAGTGAACGCGGAGAGGAGGAGGGGGGAAGCCTGGGGAGGGGTTGGCCTAAATAGTTGTTGCCACTTTGTGGACCAGCTACTTTGTTGGCGTCTTTGTCAGAACATGTAAGACGCCCGGAAAATATATCTAGATCTATTTTAGATATACTAGACATTTTTTTTTTCGAATTAACATAACCGCCACAATCTTATATCGCATGTGTGGATTCAAGGAATCGTGCGTGTCATTCAAAATTTGCGGTACACAATGTCTTCACTCCACCCCTACCCCCTCCATGTACTTTTTACATTAACGAAAGGAGCTCGAACAATCTGGTGTATTAAAAACCTATTTGTTGATTGAGCGAATGTTGCCGTTTCTGTCTCGGCGAAAGTCACGAAGATTTCGTTCCGTTAATTTGCACGAATTAAAAATAGTAGCACCTCTTTGTAACCCCATGAACGGTGGTTCTGATGCAGAATTAAAAAAAACCCTCTTTGCAGCAGCATGGCGATTGCAAGCAGCATCGGTTGCGCAGGTTGTTTATTGCAGCGCCGTTGTTTATTAGGAACGCGCGAATATATTGTAGGTTTAAAAAAATATATAAAATTATGATGCGCTTATTTTTTAATACTCTTTGAGGCGAAATCCATTTAAATTAATGGCCTGTCCTGATCCTCGAGAAGAAAATTTATATCGTAACCTTTCTAGAGTCTCCTGCCACCCGTATAAGAGGGGGGAAAAAATCAACCACCGTTGTCTAGCTTTTCGCTTACGCGTGTTTCCGGCAAACTGCGATATTGAATAAATTATATTTTTATTTCTGCTTTCTCGAGATGACGAAGACACACACGGAACGGGCCAATTCGGTTCTACTCGGCCGAAGTTTTTTTATTTTCTGTCTGGTTGGCGACCGCGGTCGTAAATATGCCCCGCGACTGTATTTTAAGTAGTCGTTTCACAAACGGGACCACCTCTCGTGTTTCCTCCCAGACAGACATTTCTCCCGTTTTGATTACCACGTGTCCATCCGATGCAACACGCACATCAGGTGGGTGGGCCAACCTCGGCGGCTCGTGACAAATTGTCGGAGAGACCTCGTGCGGTGATCAACGCTGCGATACTTGTTCGTTCTTAAAGCCAAAATGCAATATTTTTTGTTGTTGACTGTGGATGCTGCTTTTCTTAAATTATTAACCGCGGGATCTTTGTGCGGAAACTAATCAAGTTGTGATTTTTAACAAGTGTTAACGAGTACAAAGCGGTGCGATTCGACGTAGTCCCGTTGGTACAACAACCGACTGCGGTGTGGAGATCCTAGGTTCGATTCCCGGCGCATGCTCTCGTTTATTCGATCCGTGAGTACTGGTAAAAATGAGCCCCTCAGACATTTACCATAGGAACACGTCGGGTACTGAATCTCCTGCAGTGACATTCACTTCAGTGAAGATAATTTTATCCACTAAAAAACAAAAGTTGAAATAATTTTTCGCTAGATGTTTTTTACGTCAGCGAGGTGCTTTTTGGCTCTTATGGGTGCTGTTCTATTAGTTTCCCCGATGTAGACCATTTCACAATTTTTGCAATCAATTTTATAACACCCAGGGTTCCAGAAATTGGCGTCTTGGTGATATTGTTTTTCGAAAAAAGAAGCTATTCTTGACTGGCATGTACCATATTGACCCGACATTTACATGCCAGTCAAAAATAGCCTTTTTTTCGAAAAACAATATCACCAGGACACCGATTTCTGGAACCCTGGGTGTTATAAAATTGATTGCAAAAATTGTGAAATGTCTACATCGGGGAAACAAATAGAACAACACCCATAAGAGCCAATGAGCACCTCGCTGACATCGCCTCCTGTTATTTTGAAAAATCTCACGCCTGCCCGCCATGTTTCTCCCCCTCCCGTTGGATCCGGTATAAAAGGCGATGTCGGACACCGCCCCGTTCACTTCGCTGTAGACCTACTGTCAGATTGTTAGCATTTTGTGTTGTATGAAAATTGCATTGTAATCTGTTAACATCCTCGTACTAATATATAAATATTTTATTTTATATTGGTAGTATTTGACTTCTTGGTCTCTTTGTTAAAAATAATAGGCTATTAAGAATTAACCTATTATTTTTAAATTTCTAATTTTTTATAATATGTTATTTTCATCAGGTCTAGAAGCGTTGCCGTAATCCATCCTTAAGGTCAAGGATACACCTATTTCACTGTGCTTTTTAATCAAACGGCTCCTATTTTTTTATTTTATATGCCCAGGTATGACGTCAGACTTGGGCAGGCATGACATTGGCAGGATGGCATGGCATGGCATGGGCTGACTGCCCATTTTTAAGTCGTCCTAGGGTGGGAGGGAGAAGGAGGATTTTTCTAATTATGTTCTGTCACGCATTGTCACTTGTCTGGCGTGCGTCGTTTCTTAATTTTATTCAGCTTAAAACCGGACTGTGGTCGCCCACTGACTTTCTCGTAACACCATTCCTGGTAATACAGTGTATAAGGTGCAAGCGATATTACTGAATATATTCAAATTAACTAACTGTTAAGTTTACGCTAATTAGAAAGTCGACAAATCATGGTGCATGATTTCAGTGTGACGGAAAATACTACATACAAGTATTTGTATAAGTGTAGAGTGACCATGTCCTATGGGTTATTTCACTGACAAGTTTTTTTAAGTGGACTATTTCAAAAGTTACGAGTTGTCATGGCATGTGGGAACTGCTCAAAGACTTATAAGGCTAGCGCGTAATTGGATATATTTAATCGGACTCATATTTATTTTAAATGCGATTACAAGTTAGGTTCCATAAAAAGTTGATAACAGTGTATCAGAAGCAGAAAAGCTTGAAGACAAGTGGGGGACCTTAGAAAATGCAAGCAGAAAATGTATCTTCGTATTATCAATTGAATTGTAAAAATTAATGAGACATACATTTAAATATATGTAGTTTCTGCATGAATGTAAATGTTGAATCACAGATGTATTTCATTTTATTGTTCGTCACATTTGATATCATTTTTGATCTGCTCGTATTTCCTTTACGGATAAAAAGATAAAAAATATTATGTGTTTCTAACTTCGTTTACTATCACTGGATAACGAAGTTTAGTTTAGTTTTTATTGACTCTTAAGAACAATACACATTAATTCGTGCCATCACCCAGCAAATGAAAATTTGCGGAGGAATTCAGCCACCCCTTAGTTGCATCGAAGTGGTAACTGAGGCGTGGCGAATAAAAATTATTGTATTTCCTACCAAACTTTACGATCAACAGTTGTTCTCAGTTGAGCTTACGTAATAGAGACCAGTGTCCGCACATTTTATAAGCCTCCCCCCCCCCTATTTTCTTTTCCTGGTCGAATCCTGTATATATTCCCATGCTTCGGTGGCGCATTCCCATGAAGAGTAACGAGACCTAGTGACCCGAATTTCTTTTTCAACTTCCTTTGTGTAACGTGGTGGTGGCTGGAGAGGGTTACGCGAGCACCTTGAATTTGTCCCCTCAACCGGGCTGCAGAGGCTAAGAGCGAAAAGGGGTGGGGGGGGGAATATAGGAAACGGATAAAATGCTAAATTCGAGATGGATATGTCGTCGTTTCATTGCCAAATCCGGAACCGGATCTAGGGGAATTGAAATTGTGGATTTGATTGCACTATTTATGAATGCTCACTACAACTTATTCTGCGGCATATACCCGGTATTTGGTTTTGAATGCAGCTTAACTGCCAACCCGCTTGCGTGCGTTGGGGAAATAGAGCGGTGGAACGACGGACATGTGTAGATGGATATGTTTTTTGTTGGTTTTGGGGCAGGAAGTTCAACAATACAATAATATACAATGCGTTTTGCAGCTGCCAAAAATAGGCTCGGCTTCCATTTGACATTCACACACACACACACAGGAGATGTTGTCCATTTTTCCCCACTGCTCAATAATAAAATCTAGAAAATGGCACATATCATTACGTTTTATTTCATACAATGGATGTTAATAAACAGGTTTGCACTTCTAGTGAAATTTCATATTGCTGGCTGCGAAATAACGCAACCCAATGTCGATTCAAACTTAAAAAGAGTAATTTCGTACTAAATATGCAATTTCAATTCGTGAAATTGTTGTAAATTATTTGGAGAAATCAACGAATGGGCGTTGATCTATTAGATTGAAATTTGAAACAAAGTGAAAAAATATTGAGATTATTTCAAATTATTGAGTTATCACAGCATAGAATAGTACTAAAGGAAATAACAAAGAAATTATTTTTAGTAAAATTGAACCAGCTGCTTTTGTCAATACGATGTCTATGTAGAAATTGCTAAAATATGCAGTTCCTTTTTATTACTGTGTCTTTTTTTGTTGATGCTTTACAATGTATTTGCTACTCTGTCTGCCTATTGATAGTTACTGTTTAGTAGTACCCTCGCCATGAAAACTTGGGCCACCTGTTACTTCAAGAGCAAGCCTTTGTCAAGTCACGATCCTTTCTGCTTACTTACGCCTGTATCGGTCACTTTCCCTTTCAGCCATTTGTGGCGTGGAAGCGTTAATTCCATACCCAAAGCCCAAAGGCTAGTCCATGGCCAAGGCAAGAAGGATCGGTGAGAAACTATCATCACCAATTCAAATGGTTGTATGGGCAACCCTATTTGCATTTTGTCGCATATTCCTCCCCCCTACCCGCCACCACCACCACCACCATAATTCACCGCGCAATAGGCCAGTGCTGCCTTTATACATAGCTGCCCTTGTCTAGATGCAGGACTAACTCAGCAGCTACGATTGTGTTATTTTTTATTTGTAGAAATAACCAGGAGAAAAAATGCACTAAAATTTTAAAAACAATTGTTCTTAAGAAATTAAAATTTCGTACATTTTGCTACGAAAGATGTCACGAAATGTCTTGTCTTTAAGCAGACACAAGTTATTGTCTTCAATTTCTTAATGGCGCAAAACATTGTTAAAACTGACAAGGCAACTGTGACAGCCAACTTAGTAGCTCCACGAAATTCACGCTTGGCTGCGCAAATTCAAAAACACCTGTCTCAAGGTTATGTGGAAAAAAAACCGATCACTACAACCATAGTAGTTACTGGCATACTGTACTCGTAGTGTGGTATATAAGAAACATCCAAGGTACCCCAACCGTTCATGCATTGACGGAAGACATACAACAAGAGCGTATTCCACAGTCATTCATTCATGAAAAAAAGAAGACCTATATACCCCACACATACACAACCGCCAACGCTATATAAGCCCGTGCGATAAACGTTAATTGTGCCTCGCCTCACTGATCTATAGTGGTGCGGCGGGCCGTTGACGTATATGATACGGGCCTCGCTAGGCCAGCATAGTAGGCCTAACGTACGTACGTGTGTAGGCTATACAAGCACGCACTCGCAATGACTCACGTGAATCCCGGGCGCGCGCCAAAGTAAACGCGCGTCGTCACAAAAAATCGATGACCACCGTCGCCACCATTACCCCCACAACGTCTCCTATATACGAGTCCGCCGCGGTGTTTCCTCCTGACCTGTTGATACAGTCGGAAGCGGTAGACAGCCGTTCTGTGTGGGGAGACCAGACGCTCCGTACGTATATACCAGGTACATGTATACGTGGATGTGTTCATATAGGTCAGTGTGTGATATAGTTGCACATTCCGCTTCCGTAAATACGGTTGTGAGCGAGCAAGATCGCGCGGTCTCTCCTTCTAGCGACGACTCGTGGGGGTGGGGGAATCCGTTCCATCGATCGATTTTTCGTTGTTGCATTTTTTTTCTTCTCCTTTTCTTCCTCTTCTTGGGTATACGTGGAACGTGCGCTTGGTATAGACGCGTGTCTCTTAAATCCACTAGAGGTCCGTGAACCGTACTAGGTTGCGCTCGCACGTAGACACAACCGTATGTCAATAGACCTTATTGAATTGGCGGATGGTGATAGCGCGCGCTGCGCTTTCCATACCGGGTTTTTTTTTTCCTCCTCCGCCAACATGGGTCCCTATGTGAGAGGAGACGTGAGCGGAATCTCCTATACGGGACTTTTGAGACCGTTTATCGGCGTGGCGGTGACGTAACGTGATGGCCTTTGACGCCCGTTGACGGCAGCACACGCGTTTGTTGGCTTTGTACGAGGTACGTTGGTCTTAAGCGCGGCTGGTTTTTTGTGGAGTGGACTAAATATAAAAGCTTGGTGCTGGGCCTTTCTTATCTCTTTAATACATGTCTGACATGAATGAAAAATTTCGTCAGAGATACCATCTCTGACCATCGTTGAAGTTTTTTTTGTCGAAATGAACATAATATCTTTCAATCCTGTGGTACAGGAAAGAAATGTTCTTATTTCACTTGTTTTATCAATTTTAATATTCACAAATATATGAATGGGATCATACGAACGACGAGTACTTTCGTTTTTAGGGTATTTAGTTCTTATTTTTTTAATTTTTTCTCATAGTTTTCATCAGTCTTCCACAGTTTTTAAATTATTTAATTTTTGGAAGAAAAAAAAAACAAGTGCCCAAAATGATGGAACTTGAGTTTTGCGTGTTGAGAGTGCGATGTTTATTCAATCCATATTTTACCACAATGTGGCACATGTGACAAAGGTGTACCGTGAAAATTTCGATCGTGGGACTGCCTATCTATATATTGTATAGTCTATTATTCCACCAAATTTTAATGTAGTTGCGATAATAACTTACTATGATGATTTTAAAAAAACTTATGTATTCGTCTCTAAAGGCAGATTTTAGTATCGCAACCAAATCTTAAAAAAAAACAACATGGTAATGCCTATATGATTTATTGTCTGGTGGAGACATTGCTCTTTAGGCGAAACGCATCGAAATTATAATATCCCTGCATGCAGGCAACAAGCCACTCTTTCGCTGGCCTAACACGATTTTGACAAGCACTATAATTCAATGTGATTGACGTATTCACTCGGTTTTTTTTTACTGGGGTGGTTTCTATATAGGCCCAACTAAAGAAACAAATATAAGTCTGCATAACCCCAGGTGCGCGATGTCTAATCTGGGCCTCCCTCATCGATGTCAACGGTTTCTCGTTTGTCGAATTTGTTACCGCGGAACTTACTCGGGCACCGAAATTCAGGAGGCTCAAGAAAACATGCGCCCAAATTTTATATAAGCGGGTTCATAATTACGTAAAATAAAATAAATGGACATTCTGCTCAACTGTTTGTCTCAAGCGTCACCTAGCGAGAATATATATAGATTGTATTTCCTCCATTGATTGACATTACCAAAACAGTGGCAAAAAAGCTCATCGCTTTGCCGATATAGGTAGCGCGCTTGTGTTTACCATTAGTGGTGATTCAATTATTTATTAGGTTTCATGTCACTCACGCGACAGATTCAGTGTTCGAATCCATGCAATTTTACAAAATGAAATATTTTAAATTATATTTTCAGTTTTGATTATTTCAGATTGAGTTAACTCTACCTATAGCTGATCTGTAACTGCCTACAATTTCACATGCGCCCAATATGACAACTGATTTACATTCCAAAACTGTAGTTAGCGAGCAGCATTTGTGTGTGCGTCGTTACTACGAGTAACTGGAGGGCGGTGCACTCATCGGAGACAAAGTCCTTCACTTATGGTCCATCAAAATACCTGGTGTGGTGCATGATGGGCGAGTTGAAGGACGTGGCGGCTGTGGTCGGGGGGGGGGGAGAGAAGAGGGGGTGTAAACGCATTCATCATGTTCGTTGATTTACTTTAGGAACTAGGATCAACATTTGCATTCGCCTAATCCGAGCAATGACAGAGCCACGACATTGACTGAGGAGCTCCGCGTATGTATTAACATGCGAACGAAATGTGTTGATGATGTGCGCACGTTTTTCACCATGGCGATGGCGTCTTGTGCTTGCTGCAAGCAATGGGATCTAGTCAGTGAAGACATGCGGGCCTGAATTACAGACTTGCCGTTCGAATTAACATTTCGTGTGGTTTATCGCTCGGTCAAGAATTGTTATCCGAACAGTGGGCGCGTTCAACTTTCCAATTTGTCATGCCGATCCGGAAAAAAAAACTGAACACGAAGGAAGGCGCGAGCCTAAAGTTAAATCTAGTTGTTTATCAGACACGTTATAACTCTTGTCTCCAGTTTTTCGGTGAATTTTTGTTTCCGTGTCTGTTTGTAATTGTGCACCTAAGGAATTTGTGCCTAGCCCAGCCCATTTTACTCGAATCCAAACATCCGGAAAATAAAATTAAAAATGTGAAAGAAGCGTTTAAGCAGGTGCACGCTTAAAATAAATCTGGTTGATACTCAGAAACGCAATGTCCCTCTTTCTTCCTCTTCCTACTTTTACAACAATATATGTAAAAAAAAAAGATATTTCCACGCGCAAAGTTCTGTAATTTTAACCCTGAAGATTTTTTGTTGGCAACAAAGTGATATATACGTCACCACTTTCTCGCCTTTCGTTGCGTGCAATTTTTTGGAAGTCTCCTAGATAAACCACAAGTTTTTCTATTCTTTTCCGAAAGACGCACATTCTAAAGGCTAAATCGCAGGCGTCCTCGTAATTTACGTTTGAGCGAGATTTAAAAATCTCGGATTTCAGTCGTCGCCTCATGTCTATTGCTGGTGCCAGCTACAAAAACTGCGTGTATCAGTTATATTCGGCGCTCTATATTTTGGCGAATACGACAAATGCAGCTAGTAACTGGCGCGTCGATTGCCTACACCGTTTGCTATGCGCCCCAGGTGGCGTTAGCGTCGAATTTATCCATTATCCAAGGAGAGTTATCTGTACACACATTCTATCTACGTACACACATTTATGAATATGAATCAATCACAGCAGAATCTGATTTAAGATTAAAGTCATCAAGCTTTTCTTCGTTGTTTTTAACACTAAAATGCCTAGTGTACCGATTAGTTCCAAAATAACTGAAATTTCAATTGAAAGAGAACCGAAGAACACTTCCCTCACCCCCTCCCTTCGCATATGAGATGAGAACGCCCTCTGGCCAACTCCCTAACAAACTGTTGCCACCTCCATATTCGTCAATTGTCTTGTTGGCCGCTTGTTATTTTGTCGCGTCGCTAATTTGTGCCATTCTGCTTTGGCACGCGACTTTTTTTTTTTTTTTTTTTTGGGTACGCAACCGTGCACGCAGCCCCGTAACCAGTTTGCCTATGTGTGTGTGTGTGTGTGTAGTTTGGTAGCAGCCAGTAGCTTGACGGAAGGATGCATTTTTTCTTCTCGGTGGACTTCTGTTTTTACTCGTTTTATCTGGCGCATGCACGCGTGAGCTATTTACATGGGACCGATGATGCTCGACCGTTCGCGCTAGAGAAGCGGAGTCGATGCTCTCTTCTCAACCAGTTCGGGTTTCCATGTAAAGCTAACTCGATTTTCAAGTCACCGAATGGTTTATGACTGCCAGAAACCACAAAAGAGCCGGGGATTTGGGTACTTGGTGTTACCTGGGCGCGTTAGGAGTCGTGGCAGACAAATTCCAGTGTTTGTCTTTCTTGGGCGCGAATGGGCATCGTGTATAGGTGGGGGCAGGATTGTCGAGTCGGGAGTCGTTCGCTCGGTTTTGTCGGGTTTTTTCGCAGTTTACTTTTTGTAGGGGCTGCGCTCATATTTATAATCGGTGGAATCGGCAAGATGCACATGGCAGAAAACACTCAACTCGCATGCGTACGAGGTATTTTGGCATCGCGTCCAACTCTTCTTCTAGCCCACTCTTTTATTTTTTTTATCGCTCATGCATCTCTTTTTCTCTGTCTTGTTTTCGGTGTTCGTGGAAAAAAAAAATTGGTTTTCTCGCGGCGTTTGAAGAATTGTCACTTCGCATTTTCGTTTTTCCACTTGTACCTCATCGTCGATACGACGTCTAGCCGCGTACTCGCGCTGCACTCTGGTGTGTACGTACGTGGCCAAAAACCAAAACTTAACAATTAAACGAGGTCGGCGCCAAAGTAGCTGCTATGTACTGCCTGCCGGATACACTTTTCAGGAAGGTAAATATTGAAATTTGCCGTGATGAAGCCGCGAAACAACGATTGGGGTTTTTAATAATTGTCCGTTATTGAATTTTGTATATGGCCGACAAAATGATAAAAGGCGCATTTCTTGTTGTTCATGTGGTTGAAGCCACTAGTTCGATTCCAAGGTGTGAGGAATACCACCACATTTGCAAGCGTACGTCGTCAACAGCATTAGCTAGACACTTCGGGGACGTGTTTGTCGTAGTATCGACTATTCTGTTAATTTTGCATTCGTTACAGCCACACCAGGCACTCTTTAATAGATGCCCTTTTCGATCATTGGCGGTCTTAATGCGTTCAGGTATAGCGATAGCCCGCAACCACACTACCAGGAACGTTCTAACGTATAATCTAAAGTCAAAATAATCACTCACACTTCGTACCACATCCGAAGGCTCAATTTGTAATGGTCGAGGGTCATCCAGAAGGCATCTCGATTATGTTTGCGGTGTTTCGGATAGCCATCTTTGTCCATCCTACCTTGTCCCTAATTTATTAGGAAAGCGAGCGCGCAGGCAACAATTAAGATGTCCTCATATTTGTTAGTCAACAAGGCAACAACCACTGTAAATCATTAGCAGACCGCTGCCTGCAAATTTCCAGACGCCCCAGTGGCGGGAGATTTAGTAGCGGCCAACTTATTATATGTGGCGCGATCGTTATCGATATGGACTAGTAGTTTTGCGATGATTTATTCAGACGGTGTCGCCACCTGTCCTATTTATGGACTAATATAACGATTATATTTGGAATGTGGAAAATATAGAAGTGGGCTTGACTGTTGCTAATTGGGTTCACTAATGATTTTTTTCTATAGAATCTCGTAGAAGCTAACTTGGGCCAGGTTTATTATTTTTTTATTATTATTTTCATTTCTTCGCACGATGCGATAGCAGATGCAGGTCGACATTCTATAATTGCAGTTTTGCTATCGCGTTTGTATATCGTCGCGTTTAGAGTCTGATGCTTTTACCTCCCTCTTGATGGCATTTGTCCCAAACAATGTCTCACTCTCCCTCGATATTGTGTTCGCCTGGTCGCCCAATAGATGTCGCTGCATTTATTACAGCAGCAGGGTGCATGTAATGGCGTTAGTGTTGGCGTAACTCAAAACCACAGGGCCCCTGTCTATGCTAGCTGGCTGGCTTGCTTTTTTCATTTTGAATTAATTTGCTACGTATCGCAAGCGATGAACAAGTTTATTTTCCAAAATTGAATCAACACCATCAAATACAGATTGTCGACGTAAGACTACATTAAAGTGAAATGATGGGAGACATTTGGTTTTAAATTGTTTATGAATGCAAATTAAAAGAAATGCTTCAATTAATAACAAAACTAATAAAATACCAGAACATTTCCAATCATTGTTTTGTTTAACCAAAACTTTTATTTGTAATGCAAATCTCGGTGCAATCAAATTTTGATCTTTAATAATATTAATTTAAATTGTTTTTTGTTATTGGAATTTGGACACCTCTGCCACGTTCAATTTTCGAGCACATTTTATCCATTTGACTAAGGTTTTTAGTCGTTCGCTGTCCAATAGATATATTTTTTTTCTAATCACCGTAGTGCCTAGTGCACTACATGATTACTGCACCCTCATGTCTCTATGGAGATGTGCGAGAGGCAGGGAAGGGGTGGGGAATGGCAGCTGGAATAGCCAGGCTGCAGGATCCACCCCTAAGCTCTGGACTCCCTAATGGAAGCTCAGGGGTGACGCCATGCTTCCAACGATATACTATAACGAACGTGTCCCGCAATTTTTATTTTCAACATATGGCCACCCTTTAATTCTCTACCCTCGCCTTCAGTTGTCAGACTATATTAATTGCCAGTGTAAATTAATGCACGCGCGTTTGGTTACCTCATTCGGTGTGAATGGAATCGCCCTGAGCTCGTGCACATACCGTATATGCACATAAAAGGCGGCGGCCTATTATAAACATGTGGAAGATGGTGCTAAAAAATCGATACTCGTATTGCCCACGGTCCATTCTTGCGGATATACCAATTATATTCTAATATGACTCTTTATGACTAAACGTCAATTAATGCGATTTTTCTTCTGTCCACCCTCCTCCCCCTTTCCCCCACCCCTTTACTGTCCCTGTATCCTCCTCGACGAAGCCACCTTTATGCCGCCCTCCCATCCCCTCTCCTCCCCGCCCTTATCCCCATCGTGCCAGGCGTGGTGATTTCAACCCCTCCCTGTGTGTCGATCGACCGTGGACCGACGCGGTGACTCATTTTGTGCGAGATTCTCTCAAATAGTTATTAATATGCGCTGTCATATTATAAAACGTCGGATGCTTATAATTAAACTGGTGGCGTTCTCGCCAATAGGAAGGAGGCACGGCGACATCTACGGAGCGGCAGGCCCGGCCACTTTCGCCCGGGCACGTAGGCGTCGTTTGCGGTCACGAAAACGGAAGTTCGTTCGTTTGCCCGAGAAGTGTCCGCCACAGAAATTGTGTATCCTTTCGAAATCGTAAAATTTGAAAAACACCTTGAAAAATCACGAAATTTGCAAATTCCAATTAAAATTAAATTAAAATAGAATTCTTTTTAAATCATTTTTTATTTGATAATTTCTTTATTGAAATTTGGTGGGTTGTGATTTGACAGAATTCCCCAGCGTGCCTTAATTATTAAAATGGGAAACGGGAAACTTGAACTTGGAGTTATCAGTTCTATGGTGCTCTTTCTATATTTTTCTCACGACAAAATTGAAATTGTGGTGTGTATGAAATTGATTTAATTATTGTTCCATTTACGACGATATATTTTACAATTAAATTTAAAAAAAAACTATTGACTTAGACAGAAGTATGAACTTTGAAAATACTAGTATCATATGCCAAAAGAGGGTTGCAAGCACAATATATCATATTCTATTTGCTGGCACTGCGGCTTCTACATGTTGGCATTTGACCAAGTTGCCAGGTGATTCTGGTTAAGTTATTACTATTATCCTGTTTGGAGAAAATGCACTCTTGTTTTAAGTCATCTTTGCCGCACATAAGAGAGCACACAATCGACGGCTTCCCATTGGCATGAGCGCCAGGTGGCGTGGAGGTCGTCGGTTATATTTCCCCTCACAGAAAAAATAAATAAATTTAAACGAGAAGTCCACTAGATGGCGCTCGAACAAAAACAGTTAGATACGGCGTTTACATAGGTAGCTTTCCAGGGGCAGCCTTCATTATTCATTTATACGTGTTTCGAATAAGTCTTATACGGTCGTTTATTGCTCGCCATTACGCTACTACCCCCTTCTTGACCGCCAACACGCCGTAATGGTTTTCATCAACGCGCAATTCCCAAGATCAACAAATTCGCCGTTGCACGCGCGCTGCGCGTAGATAACGACTCGAGACCTCCTTTGCATATTTCTCAGGGCAGTCGCTGGTAGTAAGAGGGCGAGAGAGCGAAAGAGAGAGAGAGAGAACGAGAGAGCGAGAGCAGGCGGCCAAGCACGGACAACACTAATTAACTCGCGCCAGCGTCGACAAATGTAATCCGATAAAATATCGAGCGAAGGCGTCGTCGTCGTCGTCGGGCCTCGCGTCGGTTTCCTTCATATAATGTATACACGTGTGTTAGTTAGTAGGGAGGGCGAAAGCGAGCGAGTGTCCAAGTTTCAGAAATATCGCTTCTGCTCGAAATTAATAAAACCTGACGCCGTACATACACACACACACACATACCGAAAGCACTTTTCCCCCGGCTTTAACAAACTTGATCGATCGTCTTGCGCGCAAAGCCAGCAGCGAGAGAGCGGCACGTCACCTGATCAGCCGGGTCAGCAATTGACAGTTTCAAGACTCGAGTTATGGGTTTAGTCGCGTCTATCCGTAGAAACCCTCTTTACTTAGTTTAGACTTGGATATATTATGACAGAATAAAAATTTACAAGTTTTAAGCGTGCGTGGGTGTTGTACGTGTGCGATTTTGTTGTTACGTGCGTTAGGGGAACCCTTTATAATCGATAATGCAGTAGCGATAATCGATTAGTGTTTATCTCCTCTTACTCTGTATTTAATGTATATTGTAGGTCCAGAATGTTTTATTGGAAATAATGATAATTGTCCAGCCTCATAATTGTCCAGCATCATAATTGTCCAGAATGTTAATTGTAATAATTATGAAAACTAGTTTAACACAGTGTAACAGTGAAGGTCTCGGCGTGCTAACGCACCGTGGTCCAGTTTAATATGAAAATAAAATATCAAAGGAAGTTCTGTAGATTATACCAATTTTGGCGAGGTCGTTAAGATCACATGGATTCAGTATCTCATCGTCCATTGTGGATTTAAAACGTGGGATTATATTGCCTTATTTATTTTACCTGGCGACAAAAACAATAACAGCAGCAACCCTTGACATAGAAGAAATCCTCTGGTCAATCTTGTACTATCAATCTAGACTGCTGCATACATACAGGTCAATTTTTTAATTTTAAATAAAAGAACGACTCGTAGGTTAATTTTGCGAATTAATAATTTTGGTGTACAATCTGCGCTGGGATGAATGCACGACTAAAAAACACTTCAATTTATGTGTACGCAAAACCAGGCTATTGTGGTGCCGTGATTCATTCACCAAAAGACCGATGGCACTGTGCGAATGGTTCGCCGCGCCGATATCTCTCATCTGCCAGTCATTGCCGTGCCCATATTTCATAACGGATGGTTGTTGCAAAGCTTGCGGGCGCGTTGTTATATGAAGGGTGGAGGTAGATTGGCACGAAGCCGCAGTTCAGCACATTGAACTAAGATTTGGTAACCGCTGTTCACGTGACATTCTCTCTACGCCATTGTGCTAATTTATTGGAACCGTTTCTTATACCGCGGCTGCTTGCTCGATGTTTACGTTGTACCAGCGGTTAGAAATATTTCTATTATTACGCCTATATAGCTGCATTTATTGTTGAAACCTCACCTGTCTTTTATGTATCGTTGCGAGAATTCTCTTTGTCGACATGTGACAGTGACGCCAGACCCTTGTCGAAGCTTACTCTGGGCCGAAAAGGAATTTAACTGAATCCGTTTTATTAGTCCTACTTATTGATTCAGCGGTCCATTACAATTTTAACTCGTTTCAGCTGTTCATTATGATACAGTTATAAACATTACGCGAATGTATTAAATATTTTATCTTTCGTACCTTCGTCGTTTTGCTTCTTCTAGTCTGGTTTGTTTTCGTAATGTCCACGTTTTGACGTATCCAACCGTTAACAAAGTCTGCAGAGCAAAATTGCAATGCTATATGTGAGACTGTCAATGCCCATTTACTACATACTACTTGCGTTCACAGGTATGTAGATTCGAGAATTAACCTTCTGTTGAAAAATGTAAAATTGTTTGACCTTTTTTTCTTGGTCCAATCAAATTTGGTTTAACAATTTTCACGTTTCACTCATCAATTTCTCAATTGCAATTTGTAAAAATAAAAAAGTAGTTTTGAAATGCTTCTAAATAATTTAAGACAGATAGAAATATTAAAGGTAGTTGGATATTTTTAATGACTTTACATTGTCGGTGCACTGAATTACAAGTATGTAGGTTTTTGTTTCGCTTAAGAATAACGAATTTCGGACTGCTTTTAATGATTTTAAATAACCTACCCCTTTAAGATGGAAATTATTTTAGTCGTTAAGAAAAGTTAGTTATTCGCTAAAGTTTATTCCATAATTAAAAGCGATAAGCCTTACTTTATCTCTTTGATTTACAAGTATACTCCAAATATTGGGATCAGTCGATTAACTCCCGTGCGAGTGCCACAAATGCTAGGAGAAATGTTTGGAGAAACGCTCGTTAATTTCCTACAGAACCGCACTAAAAATTATCAAAGATGTATTTGACGGAAGAGGGGTTGCGGGTTTCTCAATTTTATATCGCTCTGCTTTGGTGTGTGTGTGTGTGTGTGTGTGGAGGGCGCTGAAGTAAGATGCCGGCTCTATTCTACACGTTGATCCTTCCATATATATAGGCGTACTTGTAAGCGCGCGCACACTTCTCGTCTCAGGGATACACATAGTCGCGCGGGTAATGCTATTTCCTACACTTTCACTCGCTCATAATTTCTTAATGAGTTTCTTTCATTACAACGTGCGAGAAAGTTTCCCGTAGTTTCGTTTCTCAATTATAAATGCAAAATGCATTAATGGCTGGAATTGATAACTATAAAAGTGTGTAATAATATCGGCCTTTTTGGAGCGGATCGAGAAATGGGAGAGAGAAGAGAGATAGGGGCCGAGGCGCGCAATGCCACGAGGGTGGGGAGGTGGGGGGGGGGAGCACCAACGCGATTCAAATTATGATTGAAATTGGCGTTGGGTCTAATGAACCAGATTAGAATTCGGCATCTACGCAGGTTTGGCGAGTTTGCTTGGTCTTGATAATTAAGCGAGGGCCAGTCCGACCATGCACGGTCGGGGTTTCTGGGGACAATTTTTCCCTGTTGATGACAACACCATTCTCCCCAAGCCAAGGGTCAATTTTCTGGTAGGTGCGCGTTTGCCTTTCTTTCATACTGCCGTAGTTTGTTATCTGGCCCAGATCATTTATATATTTTTTAGGGGAGAATGGTGTTGTGAAATTATGAAATATTTGATATTTTGAGAATTTCCGTCGAAAATATGCATTGTAAAATTCTGCCGAATAAATGTTCATTGTACCTGCATATTGTTTGTTTACCAAATAATAGAAATATGAAACATATTTTGACATCCCGACGACAATTTTCCGATATATTGAGATCTCAGTTGAAATTTGAATAACAATTTTGGATTTTTTAAGCAATTTTCGCAGCATGCTATAACAAATTGAACTTATTCATTGTTTCGCATTTGATTTCAATTGTTTACAAAAAATTCAGTTTGTGCGAATAATAATTGTTGCACCAGATTCTTAAAAGGCTGCCATTTTAAGTACCTAACAAGATCGCGCATTAACCAAAGTTTTTAGGTGTTGATGCAAATTTATAAGACGCACTGCAATCTAGTTTGGCCGATTGTAAACAGAATGGCGAAATCTACTAATCCAGTCCAACCGTGTTTACGCTTGACGCGCTCGTTGAGTGTTGAGGGAAAGAGGGGGGCGCATGTGCAACAACCTAACGTAACGGCTACATCAACGTATTGTGTTTAGTAGTTATGCAAATTATTAGGGTTCGCGTTCATATCGGACCCCTCGCCGCGGGTGTGCTCGTTCGCTGCAATGGTAGGCCTCGAGAAAATCGCGCCTCCTCCTCAGCTACTCCATTGTGCACTACTACTGTAGCCTATCGCGTGGCCCATTAAAACGCTCAGACACAGGACCGATGGATGAGATTATGGACTTCTTGGTGCATTATACAGTTTAGCTCGTAAAACGACTATTCCACTAATGAGGAGAACTTGGCTCGAAAAATAATTTCTAAAATGATCATTTCTGCATTTTACTGTTGGGTTATTACACACTTCTCCGCCTGCCGCAGTTTGAGCAAGCTCTTTCGCTCGCTCTCCTCCCATGTTCCATGTGCAATGTGTATGTATGTATTGTCGCTGACATGAAAGTCGCGAGCTGATAGGCTGCCCTGAGCCCCCTGGCCGGGTCTGCTGCTGCTGCTAATCTGCGAGGCGAGTGAGGATCGCGGCCGCGAAACGGTACATCGAGCGCGCCTTATTAACCACGTTATCTCGCCAAGCCACAAACTCCATTGCCACTTGGCCGGATCAAATGTCTAGCTCTGGTGGAGGGATCTTCGCAGTGCCACGTGGTGGCGCACCACTGCCTGTTCCAGATAATATTTGTTTTTGACCTTAAAATGTTGAAAACGAAAACTGGGGAAATATTATTTTTATCTTTCTGTAAATTAAATTGATTGGCGATGGGTTCTATGGGTTCCGAACAGTAACTAGATCTGGCGTGTCATATTGTGAATGCTAATCAAAGATCCTGGGTCCAATTTAGAAAATCAGAATTGAATTATGCATGGTACCACGTTCGAATAACTTCGTAGAGGCATTATACATGTATTAAGATATGTTAAGATTTTGACGGTTTTTGGTGATTCGGTTAATTGGTTACTGTACAGAATTCAGAATTAACTTGCAGGATTAAAATCAGAACTAAATTTTCTCAATTTTTCCGTTAATTGATTTTGCATAGAACACCAATTTATTATGATTGTATTTATTACAATTTTTTTAATAATTATTTGATAAGTCTCATTTACACAATTTTTCCATTAATCAAACAGCGATATTTTTTAATCAATTAATTAAATTAAAAAAGAATCAAAAAATTCAATGGAGTCAATACTGTATTTTATTAAAATCCCCAGCTTACTAACTCGTAATTTCCGAATTGTTACCGTTGGTTTCCGTAACGTACTGTACTATAACCGTACTAGCGTTGCTTCGTGTCGTATCTGATACATGTCGCTGCGCCTAATTACGGAAGAACCAATGCTATTGGCCTAAAACGAAACAAAAACATCGTTTGAACAAACGCGAGACTGGTCTCGTCCAATTACTGTACATTGGATCCGAGTCGAGCTTCCTCCGTTCCACAAGTTGACCGCCAATTACTCCCGTCACGTGCTCCCGATATGGGCTCGAGCTATATAATACAACAATGGCGTGTAACCCTTTTTTCCAATTTTTTTTTTATTTGCGAGTGACGTCCCCATATTGTGAGAACAACTCGTCGTATTCCAGTTTGTAGAGGGAGGAGAGGGAGGCGCAAATTGTAGCCGTAATAAAAAATCCGCCGTTATTTTCCGTCCTCATCCTCCCCCCCCTTCCTTACACGTTCCTCTCTGGCGCGTCGCTTGGGTGCGGGTGCGAAATATCCGTATAATATATACACAGGAAACAGATAAAGCGAAAAACAGACGCCATTCGGCGCGCTAGTCACATAATTTATAATTATGTTCCGAAATCAGCTCATTTCTCTCTGTGTGCCTGAATGTAACGTCCTGATTTGATTAAATTTCGTTTCGGGAACTTGGGGAAATTGCTACCCGCCTTTTTAATGAGTGTGATGCAATCGCCTTGATGATGAACATCTGCGAAGGTCGTAAACCATTAAAACTGTCATATAATTTGCCATTGGACTAAATTTTTTTACGAATGATTTTTTTTTTTTTTTTTGCTGCTGCTGCTGCTGCCGCCGCCGTCACCGCTCTCACTCGATCCTCTCTTCCCCAGCACTGATGTCACGGAACGATACTCTGTATTAGCTCTGTATCCTCATGAGACCGTGACACAGCGAATATTGATATTTATAATAAATATTGATATTTAGAATAATTTAATTCCAACTAAGGAATCCCTACCGTATTAGTGACAAACGCAAGTGTTTACCAAAGATGGTGATACCTATGCAAAACGCTGAGCTTCATGTATTTTCCATGCTTCTTAGCAATCACTTTCAAATGTGGAGCCGGACGCTCGCTACAATTTAAGCGGCATGATCGTCTGTGAATCAAAATTCGTTGGTGGACCCAAACGCCGTTGATCAGAAATTGTGAAGTGTCTATCCCAGTTGGTATTCGGTGCGGGCGGTCCCGGTTTCGATTCCCGGCGCAGGCTCTCGTTTCTTCGATCCTGGAGTTGGACTTGTACTAGACTTGTACTGGACTTGTACGTACCGATGGCTCTGTGGATATGGCAACATCCTACGAAGCGGGCGGTCCCGGGTTCGATTACCGGCGCAGGCTTTCGTGACGCCATGGCGTCACCCCTGAGCTACCATTAGGGAGTCCAGAGCTTAGGGGTGGATCCTGCAGCCTGGCTACTGGCTATTCCAGCTGCCATTCCCCATCTGCCCCTCGCACATCTACATAAAGACATGAGGGTGCTGTAATCCTGTAGTGAACTAGGCACTACGATGATTTAAAAAAAAAAATATGTCCGTAAATGGCATCCAATATCTTTGTCTGCACCTGCGTCCTCCAATGATATTCGTTAATTTCAAATGAACTTAAAAATTAAAAATGTGATCAAGAATTTCAAATGTGCTGTATAGCGGGCGTAATTTGACAGCCTTTCCCTACGGTTTTTTGCGCATTTTAACCTGTCCAGGAAATGTTTTATTTCGAAGAAAACTTATTTTTCTTCTAGCGCTTTAGCCATTATTTCAACCTATAAAAAATCAAAACAGTAAAATCAGTCAATTTTTTTTTTTTTTAATTTGACGGGATGCTGGTATGACAGAGTCCTGCTAAGGAAAAACAATCAAAATCCAGTCTTAAAATAAATAGCGGGGTGGGGGGGGTGGACACAGTCAGTTTTGTTATATTGGGATTTCGTTTCTACAAACTTTGATTTCCTTGGTCGCGCGACTGTCGGGGCTAAGGGCTAGGAATACGTGTCGGCTAACAAAAGGATGTCTGTTTCGTTGGGGGAGGAAAAGGGGGGGATGGAACCGTGTCGCCGAGACGAGGGAGTGTAGAGCGCCCCCCGTTCAGGGACAGGCCATCGTCGGCGCCATTTGCATAATCGTCCCATCTCAAGAGTCGCGTTATTTTTTAGGTCGAACACCATATGAGATAGATCAACACTTGCCGATGCGTCGGCGACGCCATCTATTTTCCTCAGACCAGTCGTCCAATCCAATGGGGGGTAGAAATTCTATTTTGAAGTTGCAGTGTGGATAGCTCGTTGGACTGATTCACCCGTGATCGCGGGTTTAATTCCTCATCGAAAAGCCCTCGATTTTTTTCGCGTCAGAAAAATTTCTTGGCCTGCTTTCCTTTGGAATGGATGTAATGCCGTGCTTGTAGGTTACCAGTTGCACGTCAAAGGTCCCTATCTAGGTATGAAACCTAGCATAGAAAATTGCACTCGCAGAAATTTGAAAGTGTTGCCAAAAATAACTCTATACACACAAAATTAACTTTGTACATGGAAAAGGAACTCTGTAACCAGAAAATAAACTCTATAGAGTACAGAAAATAAACTAAGTACAGAGAAAATGAACCTCCGTTCCACTTTTTCAAAAAAAAAAAAAAGGAACGAAACCGTTGCTAGCGTTCCTTCCCAGGAAGAGAAACCCAGGCGCTCCTACGTTCCTCAAAAATGAAACCAGTTCCTAGGAACGGAACTTTTCCGTTCCGTTCCTAACCAACACTGAGTGTCGCTACCAGTCGCGGGTCATCGGCTCGCGCGGCCAGGCATCCGCCGACAGGGAGCGTTCGCGTCTCTCCTGCGCTCTGTCCGTCCGCATCAACAATGGATGCTGCTGCCGCTGGCTCGCCGCTGCCCCGTGATTGATGTTGCTGTCGGTGGGAAAAGCCGTCACGGGCACCAACTCTCTCGCGTCTCATCCGTCACCCCATCACATCTTGGTGGCCGGGAGTCCGCACAACGATGGGAAAATCGGTTGCGGCCATGAAAACGGCGAGCACCACCACCGAAATACCAACCGATTGGTCATGAGTGATCAATCTCGTATGAGAGTGTATAATTATAAGACTGGTTTTATGTATGCGGGTGATTTCCACCTGCGAGAAGAGGTGACGTCACCCATTGTGTTTTTTCGTTATCTTCTTTTTGATCAGCCCCCATTAGTCGTTTTTATTTACACGGGACTCTAATGGTGAGAACAAACGACAAACGACAAAATAGGTGATCGAGTACATTTTATTTAACCCTTTTGTCTCTCAAATTTCTTGTAAACGAGCTTGTTTTGTATTCACGTTACCGCACGCAAATTAACGACTTTATTCCGGTGTAGATGACAGCCACTAGTAGTGACCTCTGGTGGCGTCCCATAATAACAGTGGATTCGTTGCAGTTAATGCAAGATCGATGATGTAGAATTATTACACAGGGTAGATAGGGTTTTTTTGGTTACTTCGCAAAAACGTTTCCCAGCGCTCTTAGCACTGAATTGTAATTGGATCGAACGAAGCGCCACTAGCGGCGAAAATTTATTACGAATCGTCCAAGTCACGTCTATATTGCAGCCAGTGTAATACAGATAGAGTTCGATTCCCGGTGCAGGTTCTCATCTATTCTATTCAGAGGAACTGGCGATAATGCTCCCCTCAGACATTGACTAAGCAACACGGGGAGGGGGGGACATAATCTCCAATAGTGATGGGAAATAATAACAATTGTTATTATGAAACTACAACCTTCAGAATGCCGAAATTGAGTGCCATCTAGCGTTAAATCGCAACGAACTTTTGTTAATAAAAATGCAGGAAAACATTTTTTTATTTGTTTTTCTTACAGCATGTCTTAAAAGGTTTAATTACTTTAAAATGTTAAAATGATTTATTAAAATGAATTGTGAGCATACATTTTAGCAGTCGTATTGGTCTTATTTTTTTTCGAGCAAAAAGTACAAGCCCACCGCCGATGCTTTTGGCTAATTGGGTGTTTGTTAAAATATCACCGCAAGCGAAACTATATCGGTTGGTTAGCTTCGGTAAATAAGCCTGTGACTGGTGATAAACAATTTTCCTGTTTTTCTTGGAAACCTCAGGAATTTTATTGCTTTGCCCTAAACCCACCCACTACCCCCTTCGCACGTGCACGCGGGGAGAAAAAAAGGGCTTTGGTGTCCCGGAGATTTCGCAAGCAGTCGCCGAGGGAAACAACGGGTGACATTCCAATAATCACTGATCAGATTTCCCGGTCACCACAGAACTGTGAGTTTCGGAAATCCCGGCAAACATCGTGACAACGGTGACAACTGATCTAAGGAAAAAAAAGACTGTCACAAAAAGATTCGATGTTTTCACGTCGGTATTGCAACCGACTGCGATTCGATCCTGGGGTACTAGCGAAAATGTGCCCCTCACTATAAAGCTGAAGTCCTAAGAGGGGTACATTAACACATAAACTCCTGTAGTAATTTCCACTCTAGTGAATCGTAACAACAGAAAAAACAACTCGATTTGGTCACTGACCACTGCCTCCCAATTGCCGGTGACCGGTAAGTTTTGGAATCATGCAACCGCAAAAAAAAAAAACGCCGTCAAAAAGAAAGGCTTTTAGGAAATGTCTATACAATCGGTTCACGAAATAGTTACTTGACAGGGCTCGCGCGACCGCAGAGGAAGAAAAAAAAAAGGATTTAACGACCGTGGGGGTCTATAAACAAAAGTGCCAAATGGACAACGTTTTCTCTTTCAATAAAAACGCGATTAGAGGCGGGGGAACGCTGGATAGTTGAAAGGGGAAAAGGTCGCGTTGACCGAAAACCATTATAGCACATCATCTTGTTAGTGGCTAACCCATAAAAAAATGTGGAGCGACTAACTTATTCACTGTCAGTCGTAACCACATGCATATATTCGTGTTTCCGGTTTAAAATGGCGACACCCACTTTTCAAATGGTCAAGTTCGAAGCGGCTTTTTCAACGAAATCGTAAACTTCCCTTTGCGCGCTTCAGCTGCATTCGCCGCGATTATTCGCATAGTGAAATACCCCCTTAACTCTAAAAAAACAAAAAAACAATCAAAATCAACAATGAAATAAATAGCGTGAAAGACCGAGTCTCCAACTCACCATTATTGACTGGCACATCAAAGTAGGCAGCCACAAATTAGCCACGGGTCCCTCATTTAACTAACGCCTCCCGCACAAGCGTTTTAAAATATGCAGTCGGCAATTAATAGCGCGGTTGATTTTTGAGATCCTCAGTCCATAACACGGTTGATTTGACCAGTCTCTCTATTTATAATCAATCGCATCATCCAGATTCGCAGGTCGTCAATCTGAGGTCGTCGGAGTGAGATGGTTATCGAGTTGAACGCCGGCCCACCCTGTAGATGGAAAATAGGCAAGTGTCAAAAAACTGTTTTTTGGATGCTACCTTTTATTTACCCGTGATACATCGACAGGAACATAAATGATATTTTTGAGATCCTGACACAAAAGCTAATCTATCAACAATCAAACAAACAAAAATCAATACACTCGTAAAAAAAATTGAAGGTTTTGGAAAAGTAAACTACATGCAGGTATACAGAAAATGAACCCCCGATTTAGTACCTCGGAAAAGGAATCACTTCCCGTTCCAGTTCCTACATAAATAACACAGTATTGTTTCGTTTTACTATACTGGTAAGTTATACAGATAATAATAATATAAAATATGCGTGTAAATCTTTTAATTTGTTTTTACCATATAAAACTCATCGAGCGCGTGATTTATTCCAGTCACAAAATGATGTGTATCCACAACATCATTGAGCCACATATTAAAGCCAATCTGAACATAATTTCTGCATATCTTCATACGTACGAAATTATTATTAGGATTGTGGTAACTACATTCTACAGAAATAAAATAAATTTAGGCGTTCCTAAGTTCCCCCAAATAGGAAGCAGTTCCTAGGAACGTAACTTTTCCGTTCCGTTCCTACAAAACCCTGCACGTGACAACCAAGAACGTGTACTGGTTACAATCATCGCACGTTGGTAACCCTCCCCACTCACGCCGAATATTATGGTTACCCCCCTCCCCCATATCCATATTCTCCCTGTGTTTCAATCCGTGAACACCACGAATCCGGCGTTGTGTTGCAAGACGAGGGAGGCAATAGAATTTGATCGCCGCATAAAACTGTCCCAAGTCTAACCAATTGTACGCATTTGGCGGCCGGCGTGATGATTGACGCGTTCCAGACGACTCACCCACCCACGGGCCCCTCACAGACTATATCTCCCCCCCCCCCTAACCACAGTCAACCCTAACCAATACGAGACGAGCCCATATTGTACCCCTAATGTACGACTAACCAAGGAGTGTGACTCTGGCACATAAACATTGCATGGTATGGGGATTTTTCTTTGTGAGCAAATCTTTGAATTTTTTTTTTCAAATTTTTTTACAGGATTTTTTTTTAAACGATTAGTTATATTCGGAGTTAATACTTTAAAAGGTACTTGTAGGATTAATCGACGAAATTTTATAACGTCACTTCACCTTACAACATCTTTCTCCAATCGTGTTTAATATTTTAATTTTAAAAAACGGCCGCCACAAAAAGGAGAACTTTCAAAAAGGACAGTACTAAAATAAGTTCCATAGGAGTGGCACCTTTATTAATCTAAAAATTCAAAAAATCAAATGAAATTAACGCTGAGATGAATGTGGAATAAAACAACAAATGAACAAAGCAAATTTAAAGACACAACCGACTACAAGCACGGCATTTATATTCGCCTATTTTAACGCAAAATTGAAAAACGAATCTCATGAACCAATTTGAACTCCAACACCCCCCCCCCTCCTCTCCCCACATTGGTGACAAAGTCGTATCGTGCAGGTACCCCGAAATCTACGTGATCACGTGGGTTTCGGATACCCACGGGTAACTACACCCAACCCCATATATTCCAAACCCCCCACTGAGAACCCCTCGAAAGCTACGAGAAACCCCCTTCTTCCCGTTTCAAGCCAATTCCTGGAAAATCTCAATGAACAATCGTGTGTCCCCCTGCCTTACTCTACACATTTTCCAAACCCCACCCCTCCACAACTTCCACGTTACCACCACCACCCACCCACCTACCCACCCCAACCCCTTTCCAGTACACAGAAGACACTGGACCAGAGACCGACCCAGTCAGGAGACCAGTCTCTCACCCTCCTCGTACACACGACGGCTGCTGCTGAGGAGGTGGTGGTGGTGGTGGTGGTGGTATTGATGGTGGCGTGACGTGGCAGTCAGGGGAGACGGCTTAAGGGGTGGGGGAGGGGGAGGGGGAAGCAGAGAGGGTTGCCTAAGGGGGTTCCCGATAGCGTGAGGCTCGGTCAGGGAGCACGCCGCCGGAAAGTCCGGTCTGTTGTATGCAGTCGTGTCGAACATAGCTTTTAGGCAAAGCGATTTTGTGGGTTTTTCCACAAGCCGGCGACTGCAACATTTTGAAAATGATAATATTTTTATTTTTAAATAATTGAAAATATTTGTTCGAATTGTTGGAAAATAAATATGGAAGTCACTACTACATTCGAAAGATAAAACAAAATAGTGCAGATGCACAATAGGTAAAACTAATTTATTAAATTGATCTTTCGAGTTGATCTTTTGAGTTGAGTTTGCACACTTACTCATCGTCTTCATTCATGCAAATTTTAGCGTTTTAGTCGAACAACTCGCAAGAACAATTTAATCATTTTTTTTGTCTTCTTCAAAATAATGCATGCTAAATGCATGACGAGCTCGTATGAAGAAAAGTCATCGTTGGGCAACAAAAAGACAAACATTGATGCAGAGAAAACACATTGGAAAACAGCCAAAAAAATGTGTTTCTAGATAGAATTGTAATATTTTAAATTATTTTTTTAAATTTGTGAATAAAAAAAAATTCACACCCATCATTCGAAGAGCAAAAAAATATTTCATTTTAAAGTTTTTGCAAAATTTTTAAGTTCGAAAGCACACATCACGGGAGTTTTGGCGACACTGGTGTTGGCGACCAGCATATTGCTTGAAATATAAAACTGCCGCCCTTATACAACGATAAATAGACAAAGGGTGGGGGTGTACTTGTGCATGCTAAATAAAATTAAATTTTGCACTGCTGCTTCATATGTTGCGCCGGGCAGCTGTCCTAATGGGTCGATCGTCACATAAATAGTCAGAGGGCGGTTTTCGAGTGGGGGATTGGGGGCGGTGGCTGTAAGGCAACACACTCGGCGACAATAGGTCGAAGGAGGATACAATAGCCAAATTGCGGCTGGTTCAGTTTGAAACGACTGCATTTCCGAAGCCCGTTCGCATAGCCAGGATTTTTTATTGGCGATTTTTCAACAACAAAAAATGTATCTGCCCATTTTTTTCCCTTTGGGATACTGACCTAGAAACCATCGAAAGCCCAGCGCCGAAAAACCCCTGCAACCAAAACTTACAAGGTGGAGTTCAATGGGCAATTTTTTTTTGAAGAATTTTTTCGGGGAAGGACCATCTGGCATCTGGCATCTTTATCCCACTTAAAATTATTGTGGAGAAAATATTTTTTTCATTTTATCGTTATTGCACCAGAACACCAATTTGTTTTTCTCAATGTCTTATAATTATAGTCTTTAGGGCGGATAGTTTCCTGAACTAAGTTTCGCACGGAAATGACCAAATTGGCAAATTGAGAGAGAGCGCGATGAGAGAGATAAGATAATTGAGACCAAAATACAGTAAATTAGCAAAAATAAAATCAAGTTTTCAGTTTAAATTTCCATATGTAATAACAAAAAACAACCCTTTCATTTATTTTAAATGTACGATAGAAAGGAAATTACTGTATATTCATCAGTTACAGTTAAAAACGCTTATGGGGGAAAGTTATTTCGTTCTAAAATTTAAAAAAAAATGCCGGCTGTGTTTATGAAGAGCATGTAATGGTCTTTTGACCATTAGTCTTTATAACTGTAAATAATATAATTGCCTTTCCATCGGGCATTCAAAATAAATGAAAGTTTATTTGTAATTTAATCGACGTTCAACTCGTCGTGCTCCCGCACATTAGTTTCAATTTGCATATTTAATTTGGACAAATGTCTAAATTTTAATTTTTTCAGTCCACCAACAAAATTTTATATCGACGAAATATGCTTTTCCCCAAATTTGTACAATAATGGCGCAACAAAGACTTCCAGAAAAAAAAGGGAGGGGTGGAGGGTTGAAAACGAAGGAGGGATATTGAAGGCAGCAATGATCATCTAGCAGCAGCAGCTGGGGGTAAAATGGATATAGGGGACGACAACGGGTGGAAACGACAGATGGGTGCCGCCGAACCACCACCCATCGGATCTTTAATACGTGACGTCACCTTCAATACCACCCCCTCACCCCCGTTCCCCCTATCTCCGCCTACCGGACATTGGAACTAGTCACGTGTTGGGTTTATGTGAGTCCAACTGGTGGGGGGCGAAAACGAAACTGCCCCCATTTTTTATTTCTCCCACACACCAAAACAGTTGCTGGAAATGTATGTAAAATATATAATGGCACACAATTTGCATAATTTTCATATCATTCGCACATTTTCGGATAACGGGGCTTCTTCCGCCCAACCACCTTTTGTTCGGCCTATAATCTTGTTGGCGACGATGGCAGTGCCATCTACCGTTGAAATTCGACACTAGCACACCAACAGCAGGCACAGTTAGTAGGGGTCACTTGCACCATGTTTACATCTAATACGTCGATGCCTTCGAAGGATCATGTGAGTGAACTCGTGGCACAGTAACTCCATCTGTCGGGAGGTC
Source organism: Melogona broelemanni (assembly GCA_033995665.1). Classification (NCBI taxonomy): domain Eukaryota; kingdom Metazoa; phylum Arthropoda; class Diplopoda; order Chordeumatida; family Chordeumatidae; genus Melogona; species Melogona broelemanni. The sequence continues at coordinate 3,197 of JAUJYS010000101.1, read as the reverse complement.
AACGCATCTGATTATTTTGGGAGTTTCTTAAAATTTGTTTAATTCGGCGAAATACGTCAATTGAAATTCTGAAGGAAAACAATAAATTTGAAAAATTTGAACATTTGAAAAATTTGGTTCAACCCATGCTTGTAGTTCATTGGTTGTTGTTTATGTATGTCGTTTAAGTACAAATAATAAAATAAAAAATAGAATGCAGCCACACACCCTTGCCCAAACAGAAGAAACTGAAGAACTACAAAAAAATAATAATCGAAAGTTGATGAGCAAATTAATAAAAAAATATAAATACGGTCATTTTTAATAAATGCAAATATATTCTATTTAAAAAAATGAAATAAATAAAATAACACCAGAAATAGAAACAAATATTTCTGCCTTTGAAAAATTGTGAAATAAAATGGCGCCATTCTAAAAAAGAAACCAAAATGATTCGAAATAATTTGTAAACGCGCCCCGACAAATGCGATCACTCCCGAGTCCCGACTACAGGATTCACACACACTACTGCTTCCAAATTGGCCGTTACCATGACAACAGTAACGGGGGCGACGCTATCCGTCCACGTGCGACTGCATCCAGAACGCGAGGAGATTTCCGCCAAGTACATCTCCACGGAAATGCATCGAATCTGCTTACACAGTCCGAACCAAACCTCCCCCCCCCGTTCCACGACACATCATCAATGATTGTACTCAAGTGTGTCGTAGGGGTGCGTCAGGCCATTTGCCGATTTGTGTCACACAAGCGTTGACAACAAGCACGCCCGGCTGGGGCCAAGATGCAATACGAACAAACGCCACCTTTGTATTGGTATATATGGATCCAAGTTGGACAATGTGAACGGGGTATTGGCACGAGCCACAATAGCGCGTTACATCATCTCCTTAAAAAATTCACACTGACCCTTTTCACGCTGGAACCCTAATTAAGATGATTAGTAAAATCCGGTACCAGAAGACATTTTAAAATTTTGATAAAAATAAATTGATAAGATTTTCAATTCTGCAAACCAATTTGCATACAAAGCAATTGAAGTAATGAAATTTCAAAATTAACCTATCACCTGCGTTTGCGGTTTGCCAATTAAACATGATTCGAAAATTAAAATTTAAAATCTCGTATATCCTGTACTTTTAACACATTTTTCATAGAAAATTGACCAAAGGTGAGTTTTCTATTCAATTTCCGGCATCTAAAGAACGCGATTAGACCACCATTTGCATCCTGTCGACCCTGTTGGTGATACAGTGGTACACGAAATGGGTAGGAACGCGCGTGACAATGGCCGCTCGATCAATGGAGGGCCAACGCCGCCACCCATCCTCCTCCCCCTTGCTCAATTTCCCAGGACAATCTCTCCTCCCCCAATCCGTCGCCTCGCCAGTGGCCCCTCCTAGCCGGTGCCTCAACCACTCGGCGTTTCGACTAATCCGCAATCAAGTGGCGCGTGTGTAATAAGCGCTGCTTTTATACAACGTCCTCGTTCATCCTCCAGGTACCCCCTAGCCCACTCGTTACTGAATAATTGAATCGATTGTTTTCAGGCGACTGAAACCTTTTTCATTTTTGTCAAATTTCTATTGAGGCTTGATAAAAAAATTCTATTAAGCGTGGCGTTGTTTTTTCTTTTTCGATCTGTTTTTTTTTTTCCATTACATGTACCTGTATTAATAGAAAAGTTTAGGAGATGCAATATGTAACATTTTTTTTGCAAAAATATTGAAAATACAACGAAAAAAATGTTCATAATAAGAATATGATTTATAACAATAATATGCACAATATGTAATTACATATGATTTCGCTATTCGCTCGCTCACGCTAATCTAATACTATAAGACTGAAAATGGTGTCTGTCTGTCTGTCTGTCTGTCTGAAGCCAGCACGTGACCTAAACTAAATTTATACAAAACACGTGCAGTGCAATAAAGAGATGTAGGCATAGAAACTAAGCTCTATTATTTGCCAAAGAAATATGTTGACATGAAATTTGTGTTGCGCTGCACGTGTTTTGGGTATTTTCAGTTTAGGCCACGTGCAAACAGTTTAAATTCAAATAAAAAAATGTCTGCCCGTTTGTAACAGCATCCTCAAATTAAACTAAGTTATTTAAAAAAAAAACACTTTGTCTGCAAACATATTAATGTGTGTTCAATAAAAGACAGAAGGTACGCATGGCGCAATACACAACCGGGCGAAGCCGGACTTAAAGCTAGTTTTACATAAAAGCTATTTTAAATTTTTAAATATTATCATTCGTTGAGTCTAATTATTTATTAAAGCTAGTTTTACATAAAAGCTATTTTAAATTTTTATATATTATCATTCGTTGAGTCTAATTATTTAAATTTAGAACATTGCTTCGAAATTTATTTAAATAATTATATTGTAATTTATTTTCATAAATTCTTTTAAGAAAATTTTGTTGCTTGTTCCAGCCGCCTTCACCAATGAAAAGTATCGAAGTCTTCGCAAATGTAATCTATGATTTTAGCTATGACGATAAATACGTCAAGGACGGACCCAATTCGATTATAATTCTGAGTAAACCTCCAATCAACCAATGGCATTTTGTTCATTCGTCTTTACTTCCCATCTGCTGAAAAATATTCAGTTTATAATTGAACGGCAACATAATTTTTTTTTCGCAAATTAAGGTAATGTGCTCTCCGATGCATTGCAAAAAAATACCCCAAAATCCGTGTAGTTATGAAATTTGGCATACGAAGTCATTTATCAATTTGACATAAACGCACGTATGATACGAATGGTTGGCCAATATTGATTTCCTTATTTGTGCCCACTCATGCACATGTGTATACGTATTAATGATTTACACGTGTCAGTTATTCAAATTCGGTTAGTTTCATTCGTGCGTGAATTGATAGTGCGTGAATATATGTATATTTAATGTTCTATTTTTGAATTGAAGTGTGCTTGATTTAGTGGTAATTGGAATTTTGACATCAAAAATATTTATCTCATTAAATTTCAATGATGTAATAATTTTGTTTCCTATCACTCTACAAATGACGAATGATGAAACTACTAAAGATAAATAACACTTTTAACGACGTCGTCATTCTATTTGTCTTTATTTCCTATGCGAGACAATGTTTTTTTTAATCACCGTAGCGCCTAGTGCACTATTACAATTACAATATATACCCGCAAGCAGCCCCTTTTAGGGGGGC
>JAUJYS010000100.1:0-31980 GCA_033995665.1 Melogona broelemanni | reverse complement strand
ACTCTTGCTGCAAATTGCGCGCTTCAGCTGCATTCGCCGCGATTATTCGCCTAGTGAAATACCGCCTTTAGGATAACATTTGTTGAATAATTATTAGATAGAAAATATTCAAAGTTCGTTTCGTTCCTATATGGTGACTGTATTATGGTACCCACGTTCCCGAGACTGAACTGCAGCTTGCACTAGTTTTTGAATGTCAACGCCCCATGCTAAACTCCGTATATGTCAGAAGCGGCCATGATCAAATGGCCGAGGCGGGCATAAATTTCCCAGTTGCATTCAAACTTTGGTGAACTTGACAGTGTGCCAACTACGAGCGTACCTATGTCGCCTTATCTCATCTGAAAGTGATTCAATGGTCGGCCTTATTAACAGTGGGTCATGGGAGGATAGGGGTAGCACTATCGTGGCATAGCGCGCGGCGCCATCTGCCTTTAGAAACTTGAAACCATAGCTATTTTTGTTAATGTTGATTTTGCCTGATTTTTGTATTTATCTCAGAGATTCCCGAAAACATAAACGCAAAAACTGGTTTAGCTGTAAAATGAGCAAATGTTCACCAAATGCTTTAAAAATTCGTACAAATTTTCAAAGCACTTGTGAACTTGGTTGATCGTATTAAACTTATATATTTACGAGCAAATTCATATTTTCAGTTTTTGCCCAAAGTGTCTTCCTTTTCGCAGGAACGTTACCGCTTTTAAATTTTACTGCGAGGAAAATGTTATTACGAGGACTAACGGTATCTCGTATTAACGGGACTTCCCCATGGCACGCGGTAAATGTTTTTGGTGGCGGGCCTTCCCATATGGCTCGCATTCTTAACATACGCACATGTTGTGGAAACCTCGACCTGCAGTCAGTTTGGCACGGTGTTCCGAAACAGCTTGCAACGAAACGGCTACCTATTTTTAAGCGTCTCCCATCAATTGACTGAGGCGAAATGGTTTATTTTTGTGGTCACCTATCATCCCCATGCCACTCTATTGTTTCAAGAGAAAGCGTTTTGGAGAAACGTGGCATGGACCCAAAAATAAGCGACTTGAACAACAAACAGTTTTCTAGCTTTATTTTTTTCGCCACAATTCATAAAAAATAGTATTTGGGGTACGAGTATGTAATCATTTCTTAATAAACACGTATTTTTTATTTCAGAAGCGTCCAGACAATAGCGCAGTATGCTAGAAAAAATATACGGGATATTGTTTTTTGGCATTTTTAGACCGCAAATCTGCCCACGTGGTAAAAATTTGAACACCAACGTGGACGCCGACGAGATCGCTGTTTACCAACGTTTAGTTGTCTAGAAATTTTTAATTGCGTAGGGTGGCGTGAAAGGCGCCCGGTAAAAGCTTTTTCCGATTTTAGTTCCCCCCGCCCGGTGGTGTGTAATCTCTGTCTCGTTCATCAGCAAACATCAGGGCCGATGGCAGTGACTAATTGCCGGCACAGGCCTCCCCAATTCACTATTTTTAAACTCTCGCCGGAAGCCGCAGAAACCACTTCAAGTCTTTGCGACGCACTTGCGTCGACGCCCCGACGTCAATTCCGCCAGGTGCGCCCTTGTTTGTGACCTCATCTCCGTATCCTATGTTGCCAGCCCGCGTCCCCTGGTGGCTGAAATAGGAGAATTGAAGGTGTGCAATTTTAGTGGCTGATGCACATGTGCCTCGATAGGTAATACGATTTCAGAGTGATTTTTAAGCAAAATGCGAACCCACAAATTTGTTAACGACTTCTCCGCATAGAGTTTAAAACATAGTCACAATAACAGTTTAATTAAACCATTTCCCTGTTTAAACTAAATTTGAAACAGGGAAATAATAAATAAAAAACACTAGATTCGATCCCAGGACATGTAATAGAACAACTCACACCATAACCTTTCCACCACACCAAGCTTCATGAAGTTGAACGATTGTTTTGAATTGCTCTACATGTATAACGAATTTTACGAATTTTAAAAATTTGACTAATCTTCGTCTAAACTTTACTGATTAAAAAGGACCACAAAGATGTTGAAACAGAAAGCCAAATATAATCAAAGTTCAAGCAAAAGTTGTTAAATATTACCACCTACATGTAATAAGTTCAGTAACCAGTCTCAACCAAACCAGACCAAATTACACATCCTAATTTAGAATGTTTTTCTCTTACTTCTATCGGAATATTTTTCTTTACGGTGGCAAAGTAATAAATGAGATAGTCACCCAGATCCTACTGATAACCTTGTCAAAATTGTGCGACCCAAACAAAATACTATCTAGCTTAAATTACTTTCTACATGAGATGTTGATAAGACTTTGAGCTTTTTACGTGACGAAGGAAATGAAGGTCTCGTGCTATGCTGTGAAACGAACCAACAAGGGGGAGCTTTTTCTTTTCGCGTCTATTGCCGACAGTCTGTTTTTCGGAGTCTGGTCTGTTATGCTGGCGGAAACATTATGTCTACATTTATGGCGTTATGGCGTCGCCATAATTTCGTTTTGATTCACAAATGTTTTGAATCGTTCGAAGCGATATTACGATCGACTATATTATTTGTTGTCATTTTGTGACCGCGTTATCGATAAACCCCTTTAAGACAGTTTGTTTAGACAGCTTGGTGGAGTTTTGAGTCTTGAAAGTGCGCAAGTCTAAAGTCTTGAAGTCTCGAGTCATGAACAAGTCTTGAATGTATTGAGTCATGAGCAAGTCTTGAAGTATTGAGTTATGGACGAGTTACAAGTCACAAGTCGTGAACAAGTCTTAAGTCTTAATTTTTTTTTTATTGTTTTAATAGTTTATCGGCCGAATTTAATTGATTATTTGGCGGTAAATAAATTGGCCGTCCAGAGAATCGAACACTCCACCGTCAGTGTGACAGTCAGCGGATTGACACCGCTTCGTTTTGGTCTGAGATTAACACCGACGGATGTAAAATACGTTTTCTCAATCCCCACCACCCGTGGATTAGCACACAGGACGCCGCCATCACGGGCACATATACGTTGCCCTCGGCAACCACTTGAAACAGCTGGTGGTAAAGTGCGCGTCAAAACGGGGAGGTTCCGTATACATTGGCCATATGCACTTTATCCTTTTTTCTTCTCTTTTCTGGTCACGTGGCCTACGTCACTGGAGCGTGCTGCACCGGCACAGGGAGAAGTGCTCCCGGGGATAGGCCACACGGTAGGGCCACGCGCGCCACTACACTTTTCAAGTAGCGAACAAGATAAGATAATGCTTTTAAGAGTAAAGTTACACCACCTTGTGTGCTTTCACTTAAATAAATGAGCCGATAATGGGACGTACTTGTGTACACACAGAAGCGCGAGCAGAGCACTTTGCACGTGTTACGCTGAACAGATCGAGCGCCATTTTGTGTCATCGAGAGAACTTTCAAACGTCTTCAAGATGGTCCAATGAAGCTAACCGCCATTTGTGCGGCTTTAAAAAAAAATAAAAAATACGGGTGAATTTGCACAATGTGGTGACACAGCCATTTGAATTTCAGTGGCGTTTTCAAGTTGGCCTTTCAAACATTGGCTGCGATGTTATCTTATTTGATGTTGCAATTAATAGGGTTTCATGTGATTCGCGATAGTCCATAACATTTGTTAAGGTAACTGCATCGACATGGGCAGAGAATTTAAGTTCTTGTGCAGTGCAGAATGTCCTGTGAAACAAAAACAGGAGTCAGTGGCCCGTTCAAGGAAATGTTGAGATCGTACGGATGGGCAACACATTAAGAATGTTGCACCGCGTTTCTTGTCATTGAAAAATATCGGGACATGGGTTGTTCGTTTGAAATATGTATCAATTATCGATTGACAGTTATCGATAGTTATCGATTTTCTCCTAACAATCGCGCTTCACAAGCGTGAATGATGCTTTCGTTGGTATAACTCAATCGTCGCGCGTTCCATTTGGAAATGTTGTTACAACCTTGAGGAAAGGATTCTGTATTACGTACACTTGAAATCACATTTCAATAAATATTTCGATTAGCAGAATAAATTGCAACCCTCTGTATATACAAGTATATGGCTCCAGGATTTATTGATGACCTTAATGTTTTGTATAACTGTAAACGGGCTAATTTATTAGTGATCATGAATTTAATCTGCGTAGAAGTTGCGTGGGTTTTCGAATTACGAATTCTTCAGGCCAACATTTTCCGCGTTAACGCAAATCGAAAATAGACACCCCCTATTCACTATTCAAATAATGTTCTACAATCCCGGTTGGAACAGTCATCAAAGTTGTCCGTTTGCCGTCACGTGACCGTAATTTGGCCATTGACAACAACACAGTAAAGTTGTGACAAAATGGCTGACGTCAAGCTATCCGTAAAGCAATAAGAGTGGCGTTGCTATCGCTTCTACAGAAACGATTTTTTTCAGCCCACGCGAAAGATATTGTAGCACTTCTAGCTGTACAGATAGGATAAAAAAGTAATATGTACTGTATATATGCGCATAGATGTTGGCGAGTTGTTGAGGCGAATTTTATATGCATTGGCGGCCGGCGAATTATGCGCAATTCAGGCAGAAATACAAAAAAGGGGGTGGGGCTAGTGTCTGGTAGCCAATCGGGGATGGATATGACAGTAGAAAAGGTGCCAAAAACAGTTTGTTAAAGAATTCTACCCTCATCCGATTTACCATGTCTACACTACAATTTATGGTGTCTTGGCACATTAGTAGCATAATTTTTGTTTCACTTTCAAATAATTGCCTACTATATGTATCTTTTATGCAATTTTTTACAAGTCTACCCCATGGCATGGTGTATCAATATATTTTGCTATTGTTTTTATAAAACGTTTGGAAAACCTTCATTAATTAACATTTATTGAAAGGTTTTGGACCCACGTTGCTCGTAAATACTCTGAAATATATTGCTGACTTGACTATTATTTTTTTAATAAAAGGGGTCACTCATTCGAGAAATGGGTGACAATGATTTACCCCATCTAATGCGTAGCTGGTCTTCCAACTAAATAAGTGTTCCAAACATTTTTGTACGTGGGACATCAATAAGTAAGGCAATTCATATTTAGTAACTTCGCGCTATTCATTTATTATTTATTTATCATCTCATTTATTATCATGTATGCTCATCGTGTCCACAATGACGTCACTTTAATTTATCTCTTAATGTTATGTACAACTTTTGTGATACTTGCACCAAAATACGTTTTCTATAAAGGATGAGCTGCTTAAAAAAAATGAAAAACCTGACTTATTAATTTGATTGGACTATAGACGACAAAATTTCACTGCAAAATTTAGGCGTCATTATTTTGTAGGACGACAAAAAAGATGGCCGCCAGTAGGCTGTGAGACATAAAAAAAGGCAGAGGAACGATATCAATGGAAGGGAAAAACCATATTTTTCGCACCCCTTTGATCCATCCAACGACTCCCATCACTCCCAATATTTTTACCCTCCCACCTATAACCGCGTACTCCCCGCGGCCTACTAAAGAAATTGATCGGTCTTGATAAGCATTCGCGCGTATTTATATGCCATATAGAAGAGCCGGCGGGAACGTCCGATTCTTTCTCTCGCTCTCTCTCGCGCTCCCCGCACCGGATCCGACACTCGTCGCGTCCATCTCCATGGAACCGCACGCGCAAGCGCACTCTCGTCAACGCCGGGAGGACCCGGGCGCGCTTGGCGGGGTGACAGTTTGACTCGGGCCGAGACATCGTGTCGTTTTTCCCGCTCTTTTTCTCTGCCAGCTCCCCCTCTCTCCTCGCCGTCAAATTACCTGTTTTCTCGAATAGTTCCCGCGCGCGCCGCGTTTCGCCGTTCGTCCGCCAGTTGGCGCGCGCGTTGCCATCGCCATTTTCCCGCGCTTTTGGAAATACCGGGCTGCCACATCCGTTGTCACCTCGGGTGTTTGCGCTATTCACGACAGAATGTAAATTCTAGTAAATTCTCGACAAAAAATCAGGTGCTTTCTCATCAAATATAGCAACGAAAACGAATACATTTTTTTGACAAAACCATGTAGCTTCTTCGCTGTTGAATAATTTCCCGCCGGAAGATGACTTCATCCATTCGACCAATAGCGCAATCGAATCAGCAGTTCTATCAGATAATCTATCAGCCAGATAGAAAATACGTATAAGGCCTGCGCTTATTACGAAGTGTTCAGAAATTGCATTCATCACTGTGCTTCAATTTCGACGACTCGTTTTTTTTTTTCTGGATTTTGGCGACGATTTTAAACATCCGGTGGAATCCCTCCGACGGAAATAAAACATATCCAAACAACACTGTCGATTACTAGAGTGAAAATTACGGATACGACGTATTTCCGGTGACGCGTTGCCACTTCTGGTTTGATTCACTTTGACGCTGTATCAAATAATTATCCGAATAACATTGTTCTAGAAATTGTGCCACCGAACAACAATCTTTGAGATCAATTCTGTGCGTGTATCTGTACGAGATTTATCTTGAGTGAGTTTGCTTACGCGAGTCAGACGATTTTGCTAGTGCTCGGGCGGTGGGATTTCGGCAGAGACGCCACTCCGTAGGGGGCGCTGGCATCTGCGTTTCATCATGTTCCCGCCCACTGTCAAATCGGTGAGCAAGAGCCAGGCTTTGCTGGTGGTGCCTAGCGAGCAGCAGCTGAGACCGACTGAGGGTCGGGCAACCGCCAACCACGTGGTTCCGGTGGAGCGCCTGGCACCACCTAGGAGACCGAACAATCTCATGATTAGGAAAGAGTAAGTTGATCGAGGTTCGACAATGGCACACCTACTACTTACCGAAAATATGTATTCGTTGTGCATGGCGGTTCACACCTTAAAAAATAATGTCTGTAGCTTAAGGCAGCCACAAACATTATTTTTTCGGAAAAAGACAATGGCAGTGTTTCCTAAACCTTTTGAGTCGCAGAGCCCTTTTTAGAACCAATTTCAATGGCGGACTCCCTTAGTGGCCAACAATTTTAATGTCGGAGACCCTAAGTGATCAACAGTTCTAATGGTGGAGCCTCCAGTCATTCAAGCTTATAGCGTTTTATTATTTTAAAAAAATAATAATTAATGTTTTTAGGGCTTCGCGGAGCACAGATTGGGAAACGGGGGTCTATGGCGTTACCCTGAGTATGTAAGGCGTATTTGTTATTTTTAGGTGAAAGCCGTGAAGATTTATTGAGAAGACAGTGAATAGGCCAAATAACGTTGAGCGAGCTTGTCTGTATCGGACACCCCCCGTAGTGAATCAAACCCGAGCTAGTGGATTGACCATGAAGTTAAATCCAAGTCGAGGTGCATTTTACATGTACAGACGGTCGAGTCAAGTTGATAGAAACCGATTCAGAATAATCCATTTTTTTATCAACGAATGTTATCAATGTTTGCAACGAGGCCATGCAGCGTTATAGGCCGTCGTTGCTCGGTGAAATAGCATAGGCTTGTTGTGCGGCGATCCCAGTTTCGTTTCCCGGCTCGGGCTTTCGTTATTCGATCGCCCGAGGTGGAAATTCACGCATAATACCTCGGCGCGTCGATTACCTCGCCTAAATCTAAATTTAAAATATTTATATTTTCTAGGTTTACGGTTGGTACATCCGTATATGGCCGAGAGGTAGGGTGCGATCTGAGTCTGGGATCCGGATCTGGGTTCGATTCCCAGCGCACTGCGGTACTGCTTGTGGTACTGCGCGGGGGAAGGCAATGGCAAACAACCTCTGTATTCTGCCAAGAGCAACCGCAGGTGTCGGGGAATCGAGGGTCGGGGTCCGGAGACGACACCCTGCTGTTAAAACTAGTCCCAGGACTGACTAACCAACCAACCAAGTTTACGGTTATAAAAGAGTACAACCACTTAAATTGTTTCCATCGGCATGAATTAACCCTCTGTATTTCCATATTTTTTCGTCTTGGCAAAACAAAAATCTAACAGAGAACAAGAAAGAGGTTTTTATTAAAAGTACTCCAAAAACACAAATGCGTTATTTACACTTTCCCTGCTTTCCGTCTAAGGTATGTAAACGTTTAGGCTTAATTCACATTTTCTGTCTATAGTTTGCAATGCGCAGATTATACATTTGCACTTAACTGAGACAAATATGGAAACAGTGACTTACACCACTCTTATCTCTAACCATTTGATTTATTTCGAAAATGAGATTTAAGATGAAATACTGTAGCGTACAGAATATGGCAATTATTTTAAACGCTTTAAACATCAGAATGATAAGGAATAATCGATTTCGACCACTTTGTAGCTTTTGCGATTTTTGGGAGCTTTTGATGTGCTTTTATACGAGTATTACTACTACTTTCGGTTCCTCACAAACTAGCTGACTAGACAGTGTTTTTGACATGGACGATTTTCGACCACACTCGCAATATACGCGACACTATAAAAATTGTCGCGGCTCCATTCCCTTTTTGCCAGCGCGCAGCCGCGCATGTGTAAATACATTTGTGCTAAACCGTAAATGTTTATTCACGTTGCCGTTGGGCAACACATGCGACTCCTGCGCCCCCCTCACCATTACCTCCCCCGTTCATATAAATATATATGATAATTTAGCATAGAGTTGTCCATTTCGATGGAAACGTTTTCTCTGGGAATATTTTACTTATACCACGTTACGAGAAAAATAAGAATAATTTCGTTAAAAAAAAGAACAGCGGTTACATTGTAAATTGGCGTGCCTTAATTTACGTCGCCTCTTGTATGGTAGTGTTATTACACCAATTATAAGCAAAATATTAATGGGGGAAATTCCCCTCACAGGAGATTCCGTACCCCTCGTGTTGCTTAGGCAATCAATTTAAAATTGGCTGAGCGTTTTCAGTGATTTCCACTTGGTGGCATACGTTGTATTGACGCAGCAAAATCAGTCTCATAACTTAGTAGACGCACTGTGTATGTTCGAAATAAATATTTAATAATGTAATCGAATAACCCTTGTAGACACAATTAAAATGTTTCCGCTTATGAAGCGCAGATGTGCTGCAACAATGGGAACGGCAGTGGGTCATTGAATATAATGGGGCGCGTTGGAACACCTGTGTTGCTCCACGACACCCAATTCAAGTACACACGTAACGTTGTCGGTCTTGCCGCATCTCTAGTTTGTACTCTGTAGTCTCTATCGCGGCAGGAGTGCCTCCCACTGATAAAAGCAGAAAAAGCTGTGGTTTTGTTGTACTTGTACGAATAGTAATTTAGCAATTAAGTAATTACTAATTTTTATAATAATTACATTATAATAATCAGTAATTAAGTTATTTAGATTGATGATCTGGATCAATCGAAGATCATCGAGCGTATCGCGATTTTCATATGCATCTAATGAGACTTTGGGCCTTGGATGTTCTACAAGAAAATGGAACAATGGCGTTTCAACGTTACTTTCTAGAAATAGGAACGAGGCAACGTTCCCCACAAAAGGAACGAGTTCCTTGAGACGTGACGTTCTTTTGACGTTCCTTTCTAACACTACTCAAGTGTACCTGTATTCGATTTTTGACCGGACCCACGCCGTGACGCGCGTAGCTGTACCCTAAAAAAACCTATCGTGGAGCATAGACAAAAAAAAAAAAAAACTACGTTGAAGTAAAAAGGTTAATACCATAGTTATTCGGTTGACCATGTCGGAGACTCGAAACAACCGACTGCCCATATACGTGTATAATATTTATCTATAATGGTACAATTCCATCGCTACCGCCACCTTTCGGCAAACATATAGAGGAATCCATAATATTTGTTCAGCCCACCAGTTCTGATTATTACGGCCATCTTTAATTTGGCGTACAACTTTATGGCTTTATGGTCGGCCAATGTCGACACAGAGCGCCTGTGGAGGGAGGGGGGGAGGGGTTGGCAAAAAAATGGCAGAAATAAATAAAAAATCTCCCCCGATTCTGACAGATCTTCGCGATATTATATGCACGAGCGTGCAGCTTGTAAACCGTGACCTAACCAACCAATACCACCACGATACAAGGCCGCGTGAATACCGGTGATGACGTCAGAAATAGTAGTCTCCAAATGGGATTTCGGCCCACCTGTCAAAACCAATCGCTGCGCGAAAGTGAAGATGAGTGAATTTGGAAAATTTGTCGTTGAACTATTTTCCTGTTTTTAGAACGCAGCGTGTGCTTTCTTACAATGTTTATCCATTTTCAAATTCATGGGAACCGACACTTTAAATGTTTAATGCATTACGAGACGGGAGAAAGTTTAATGAGTGAGTTAACGAGAACATCTTTAGTTAACGAATGTCAAAAATAAACGCCCTTCGAAATACCTATTCATGTCTTTACAAGCAAAAATATTATCATATCAAGTGCAAATATTTTCACTATTTTCACTAGTATGATGCGTCAGAATAAGAACGGAAGAGTAAAAAACCGTCATCTGGTGAATGAACCTTTGTGGAAGACGATGCTTCCCGTTATTTGTTTACCAAAAAGTTTCATCTTGCCAATTTTACGCACGCGCCAAACTTTTTAAAACAAATCTAGTAAATTTTGCGAGAAAAAATGCAACCATGGGGGGGGGGGATAATTTATTTTTTGTATACGGAAACGGGGTGAGTAATGTATTTTTTTTGCAACAAGATCATCCCTCATAAACAAGAAGCCGCCAATCCAGTCTTGCAACTAGTCTGCTGTAAATACTTCTTCCTTTATACTTATCGTGGCCTAATCGGTGGCGCCCTTTGATCGGTGTAGCCCTCTTTGGGGGAGGGCAATGGCGGGGTCAAAAGACAAGCTCAAACTTTTTCATTTTACAATAGGGTAAATACAAAATTCATACCAAATGCTTACATATGCATTTACGAATACTTTATAATAACATAATAGAATATTTTATAATAACATACCCCTAATGTTGATCTTTCATTTTTTTTTCTTCCTCCGTCACAGGAAGGTGTGCAACAACTGCAAATGCCCGCGAGAGGCGCACGATGTCTACCACGAGGAATTCGTCAACGTTCGCGACCGGATCGGCTTCAAGAGTCCACCCGACCCAGCCAAGCGGGTCTCGCGGGAGCGTTCGTTCCAGGAGGGCTACTCGTGGGTGCCACCCGGATTGTCCAGCGAAAAGGTACGGGTTTGACCCGGATTCCCTTCAATTTTGTGTCGTACTGAATCATAAAATCAAAGATTAATAACATTTACCAGTGACGCAGCGTTTCTTGAAGACAAATTGAACCCTAGAATGAACAGGCGCAAAATGAAAATATTTTTGAAATACTTCCAAGTTGACTATTGTCAACAGCAATGATACATACAATCTGCTTTAATGAAATTTACGTTGATGCGAGAACATTAATATTGATGAGAAATAGCCACCGATAATTAAAAGAATGCTGATTATTCATCGCGTAATCCAAACACAAAAATGTAAAATACGGTGGCTGAAATCCGGTGATCAAATCCCGGTACTCTTGAAAAATATTCAGGATCCATTTTGGATGCCGTTATTCAAAATTGCTCATTGAGAAACGAAATTAACAAACTCATGAGGAACTTGAACGGGAGTTCATTTTCTGTGCAAAGGGTTCTTTTTGCCAAAACTTTCGCTTAATACAACTACAAATATGCGTTGACTAGCGCTACGAATTGACGAAATACTCGGTATGATGGTATTTGGTCGCTAAATTTCGCTAAAAGTGCGTATTCTGAATACGCCCTACGGACCACTCTTTACGAGTACTTAAAATCGCCCTACTCATTCGTCCAATTGCCCAATCTCACTAGAGGAAACCCCGTTTCGCCAAATATGCCAAGATACCCTTGCTCACCACTTCTCCAAACTTGTTAATTACCCGTTCGCTCGCTAGGGGGCGCTCGCGCCGCCCCGATAATGAGTCGTGCGGGTCTATTGACCCACATGCCCCTATGTTATATAGTGTATATATCGACATCATATTTGGTGCCTAATCTGTAGTCTACAACAGTACGATAGGCGATATTTTGGCGAGATCGCGTGGGAATTCCGGGACACTAACGGGGGTGTAGTAGAGATGGGGGGAGGGGTTATGGAATTGGGGAGATGATCGGAGAATGTTTCGCCTCACGGGAATCCAACTCCCCTCCCCTCCCCAATAGTACCTCAAGTAACGTGTAAAGTTATGGACGGGAGGGGCAGTGTTGGATTCGTTCCTTTTGAAATGTTTATCGGTTCAAGTTCCCGTTCCTCCGATGAACCTGGGCGTTCCTAGTTCCTTTTAAAAAATAACCAGGAACTTTTCCGTTCCTTAGATTAAAATTTTTGTTTTGATTCCACGACATCAAGACGTTGTATGTAAAGATAAATAAAGATTCCCACTCAATCTTTGTTTTCTTCCCGACATCGGGGACCACACGGAAATTTACAGGAACAGATTTAATTAAAATCCATATGCCAATTTGCGGGCACAGACAGTTTCGCTGTCGACACACTTTGGAAAATTGTACTTTTGAAAATTAAAGGTTAGGGCAAAAGGAACTTTTTACGCAGAAAACAGGTAGGGGGTAGGAATGGAACGGAACTTTTCATAGGAAAAGTTCCGTTTCTACCCCAACGCTGAGGAGGGGGAGATGGAGTTGGACGGGTGGCTGTTGTAGGAGGAGCGCGTTGACACTTTTAATCTGATGAAATTCCGCCGCAGCGCGTCCGCTAATAGGCTTCGACAGACGTCCGACTCATCAACCCCCTATCTGTGGACCACCAACGCCCCCCACCCAACCTCACCCTTCTCCATTCCACCTCCACAAAGCTGTCGACCATGGTCTGCGACACGGTGCGTTAAACGTTAGCCCGCTACCTTGTCACTATTTCATAAGAGTTTACGTTTACGCGGCAACAATTAATTGTTTTGGGTGATTCCCCTCACTGTGGCGAACATCATTGTAGGAGATTATGTACTATTTTTTACATTATATGTAAAATATAGAGGCGTAATATTTAATATTAATTAGTTATATGTTCTGCACACAGTTAAAGTAGCGACCGTTGCAGTTCCTCAACGAAACCATTTCAAGCGTTTATTCCTAGGAAACGCCCCGAAACGGAACCTAAGCATTTCATAGCTCCTCTGAAATGAACCTTGTTCCTACCGAGCACTGGTAAATTGACTTAAATTCAATGCAATCACGTCTAGATTTCACATTATTTTGTGTAGAATTTTCTGGTGGTGCTACGTGAACACATCTCGGTGCACCGCAGACGAGTGCCGACGATATCACCGCTAATGGGCCTTCAGTGGAAGGCGATTAGGGAAAGCGCTTTTGTTGGCAGGCTGCGTCGGGCGCGGGCGCGGGCGCGTTTTCCCTCCGATCGCCATTTCGCACCATTGACGTCATCAGTCACCGAAACGCTTAACGGGAACCGGATTTTCGAGTGTGTCACCTGCTTTTAAAAAGTCATAATCGGGGCGTTTCAAAGCCTTCTCCAACTCTCTTTGATTCGTCGTAGCGCTCGGTACATGTAAAAATGTATTGCAATAGACTGCCGTGCGGCTGTTCCGGGTTCGATTCCAGGGGCGGGATCTCGTTTATTCGATCCTGGAGTTCTGGTGACACTCACTCATATGTTGCCTAAGCAGCATAAATCTTCTGCAGTGAGGGTAATTTACTAGTTACAGCAAGGGTAATTTCCCCAATAACTAAATAACAAATAAATAAAAAATACATTAGTGTTCGCCAGATCTGTTCAGTACTCAGACAACCCATTCAGTAATATTGTTAACGAATCAACAAACCGTGCCTATGGTCTCGTTTAGAACCTCAGTCGCGTAATTATCGCGTAATTATCATTAAAACTTTTATGTGCGTGTTTTCTCATCATTGTTTCACATATTGCCTAAGCAAAACGAAGGGTACAGAATCTCCTGTAGTGATATTCACTCAGTGAAGGGAATTTTTCCACAAAAAAATGTTTGCTCACACTCGTACATCTATTGATCATTAAGGAATGTAGCTGCCACGCACCTTTATGAGGTTTCCGAAACACCTATTCACACCCAGAGACATCCGGTTCTAACAGCCCCATTGGATCGATGTGTGAAATTTGTGATAAACTGTGACTGGCGCTTCATTACGTTACCCCTTTCATTCACTCTGGCCACAATAACAATTATTGGAACGAGCGGATTTGGGCGCCAAAACGGGCATACCTCCAATGGTTGCCTATCCCGAGAAACGTCGCTGAAACTGAAAGTCCGGCGCACATTGTGCGGGCTCTCGGCTGAGAGCTGTGTGGAGTTAAATTATTTTCCTATATGTGTTTGCAAGGAGAAATGCTGAAACCAGTGTTGGGTAAGAACAGAACGGAAAAGTTCCGTTCCTAGGAACAGGTTCCCTTTCCGAGGAACTTTGGACAACTTTGGTACTAGGAACTGTTTCATTCCATAAATTTCTGAAACTGGAACGGTCATTGAACGGGATAAAAATGCCATTTACTTTTTTGGGATTATTGAAATTTTTTTTTTTTTTAATGAAAAGAACGAAAAAGTACGAGGCTCCTGTTGTTAAGGAACTAAGAAAGGTTAGGTTCTTATAAATTTATGTATGAATTGGAACTGAAACTTAACAATTGAAATAATCATAATTACCACCACCTTGTGTAGATTTGTGTAGGCGTACTTGTACAATCCGTCCCTGGCTTATTTACGTCTATGAGTGGATTGGTGGTGGATATGAGTGGGTGGGATTGTCATAGCAAGACCCGCCCCGACGAACGTAAATGTGTCTGCGGCTCTCATTTGAACAATCTACCCTTCCTTCCGGTTTCGCCCAGCCAACCAACGAAGTTGGAGCTGTAGAATGCAGAAGTCATTTTGAATAATGCTATCAGGGACAGTGGAAGTCGCTTTGTTGGACTAAATAACACCGGTGGGACAATTAAATAAAATTAAGCCACCTGATGCGATGCCTTGTAAAATTTGAATTTGAATATTTCTATTTAGAAAATGGTACTCATAATTTTATTATTATTATTGAAAAGTTCGTTCCTATATGGGATTAAAGCCACATGAGTTAAAATAAACGAGACTACAATTTTTTATTACGGATTCGTAATCAAATCGTACGTATTATTATTTCGTTACTTATAATTATTATTAAATCGTATGATTAAATAACTAATTTCTTTGTAATTGTCTTTTTATTTAAAAGAGATTTTTTCATTAAATTTAAGTATTGCCTATGCCAGAAGCAAGCCATTTATTTCCATCCATAAATCATAAACACAAAGTCTGCCACAAAATGTGACGATAAGTCTTCCGCTGCAAATATTATGAGATTGGTTGTCTAACCCTACACTTTCTTGCTTTCGTCACTTCTCTGGCAATGAAAGAGTGTCGTGTAATAGCGCCGCCAACGACCGACAGACACGCCATCGGTCCATCACCAAATAATCACTAATTATTGCTTTTGGACCTCTCACCAGGAGGCGCCACTGCTGTTTAGTATTGCCAGCGTCCTATTCGTAGCCTACATTTCCAAATCGCTGCCTAGGATAAGGGGCCAGGGTCAGAGAAGAAAATGTCTAGAATAATAGCAAAATACATATTGTTATCAATTAAACGTCTTTCTATCATATTAAATTAAACTTTGTTGAACATGTTTACAAACAGCACACAATTAAATTTTCGTTTTTAAATTGTAATGAATTAAAATTAAATCAAATATAAAGCAGAAAATCCCATTTTCTCCCATTGGGTAGCAACTGAACGGAAACGTTCCGTTCGTAGGAAGGTTTTTTCTGAGGAACTTATGAACGTTTAGGTTTCTCTTCTCATGGTGAAACACTTGAAACAATTTGGTCCCATTTTTCTGGAGCTGGAACGGTCGTTTCTTCTACTGTGTGCAGAATATTTGAGAAATTAATATTTAAATATTAAATGTTACACCACCTAACATTTAAATATTTTATAAAACTATTACGTACGTTTTTCACAAGATAAAAATACCATTTACTATATCATTTTGATTTCATCCGTTCAGGATGTGAAGTTTTCGTTTGTTCATTTTTATTTTTTAATTGAAGGAACGGAAAAGGAACGTAAAAGTTCCAAGCTCCTTTTGAAAAGGATCTAGGAACGATTAGGTTCCTTTCAATTTCTGTAATAAGTGGAAGTGGAACTGGGAACGTGTTTCTTTTTTAGGAGAAACGGTAACTACAACGGGTTTATTTTTAAAAGGAACGAGCCCAACACTAGCATTCAGTAATCAGTGGTGTCTACACATGCATACTGAATAATTGCAATAGTTTCTTTCGGCGTTCACGAGGTATCTTCTAGAGCAGAGTCAAATTATTTATGACAGTTGTTGCGCAAACGTAATTATACGGTGTTGTTAAAAATAGTCTCTCGCTGATTTAAGGCACCCCCTACCTTGAGATCCGCGTTATTTTTCCTTTCAACTTGACAAACAACGTCGCGCTGTGTAAGTCAGCTATTACATCTAAACAGAGGACTGGTATACATCACCCTCTCTCACTGTAAAATAAACTAGGGCATATATATCTAAATATACGGGAAGCAAACGAAATATCCAATTATCGTCATTCAAGGTCTAGTGCGTAAAACGATAGTGGCGACGCTAGTGGGATTCTTGTGAATGAACTTTCTTTCAAAATATGAAGCTCGGTTGCATCTCAAGAAGAAATACGGACATAGTTAACCAGTATTTTTCTCTAAATACTCGATGACTTTGTTTGTCGTGATGCCCCTGATTGTTTGTTATTTTAAAAGTTTAATTTGAATAAACGAGGGCTCACGCGACGGGATTTGAATCTGGAACTGGAGAATTATTTGATCTAACACACAATTAAACAGAACAACGAAATTCGGGAAATATTATTTTTTTGAAAGAGTCACGATATAAAATGTGTGCCAAGATGTCGTTAAGAGGATTTTATTCCGTTTCTAGACAGAGAATGAAAACACAGTTCGGCCTTGGATATATTTTCCCCCGAAAATTCACCCAGAGTCATAAAATCGGGCTCCCTTTTGCCGTTAATCGTTGCCATTTTGCCGTTGCTCGTTGCCATTACTCAGCTGAAAATGGTCGGATTATAATGAAGTTTGGCACAGGCATGGAGTAGATCATTGTGAACTTATGAGCTATTTCAGTTTTCTTTAAAATGTCCACCCGCAGCAGCACCGCCCGTGCGAAGCTGGGAATCGCCATTTCCAGCTTCGCACGGGCGAAGCTGGAAATGCACAAAAAATGAAATAGCACAAAAAATACGGCTTAATATACCCAATATATTAAACCGTAATTTTTGTCTCCCCAGTAACCTAGGCCTACTTGCACTTTCCTTTGTGTATTTGCTTGGTTTTTACTAGGAGTGTTGCAGTCCTCGTTCCTAAATGGTTAAGGATACAAGTTTGTTTATTCAGTTTTTAATCAAACGGCTCCTATTTTCTCTCGCAATTAATAGCGTGCATTGATGTGTCAGTGCGGAAATGGGGATTCCCAGCTTCGCACGAGCGGTGCTGCTGTGGGTGGATATTTTAAAGAAAACTGAAATAGCTCATAAGTTCACACTGATCTACTCCATATATGCCAAACTTCATTACAATCCAACCAATTTTAGCTGAGCAATGAGCTGCGGCAAAAGGGAGCCCGATTTTATGACTCACGGTGTACGAGTATATCCATTGACGAACCGGGAATTTTTTTTTTGCCGACTTCATTGTTTCTAGATGATATAATGATACACGATATAAATATAGCTATCGCGCACACCATGCGCCAATCATGTAGACTTTATTCAGGTCCTGGTCACCGTTCGTGAAGGATGGGATGTTCCAAAGGCTAACAATCGCTATTCCCCCATTTATTATTTATCACAATACCCCATTTCATATTAAAAACTTCCCTTTGAAAAGGTATTTAATTGGCAAATGTCTTATACTTTTTTTTGCCGACAGTTCCGTACATGATTCTTATTCAATGCAATGATTTGGGAAGACATTTTTTTGCGTTTGCAATTGGGGTCAATGAAAGACTAAAACGTGTTTAAATATTTCGAAAAAATGAAAACGTGTTTAAATATTTGCACGAGAAACCTACATGTGCATACAAATGTTCGTATTGTTCATTACTAGGGTTGTCACCAAGGCAATATTTGAAATTTATATTGAGGTAGCAAATCTAATTTAATATTTCCCCAAAGCGTTCTCACACTGTTATTTCACTAAAAGCTGACCTGGTGACTCAATGCTATAAAATTCAATATTATCGTCCTTCGTTACGGGCTATGTACAATATTTCACCTCAAGAATTGAGTTTTTCTATCGTCATCGAGCGGAACAAGCAATTTCCTCGGCGCAATCTTAACAGACTATGAATGCAGGTTAGGGAAGGTGAAAGGATGAGTTAGCTTTTTTTATCATGCGGGTGTGGGAAATATTTTTTTTATCAAAGAAAAAGATTCCGTATATAATTTTAAGAAAAAATGAATTATCGGGGGATATTCATTGAGAAAATATTTTTTTTCTGTGTATCGTTTTTCATTCTTTTGCCGCAACACCAAAGCAAAATCGAACCATGTCGTTGGCTACACATATAGTATCGTGAAACATGAAAGTCGGCAATTTTTTTGTACACAACAAAAATGCATCGCTGTAGAAATCGGTTTATTGAAAATCCAAACAAATGCACGGGGTCTGCCGTAATTATTAAGAATGAAATTCTGTCACGGTGAGGGTGCCGATAATGTGGTCGCCTCTGGTATGCCAGAAACAAAAACCAATATTTCCACCAGATTTTTTATGACACAAAATTCCTGTTTTGCGCGTTTCTTAAAAGAGCGCGAAAAAAAAGAGAAAGCTGAAAAACATAATGGCATCGTGTAGGGTGACTAAAGTTTTTGATCAATGACGATGCTTCCGGTTTAAAGAATGTTGCCTAGCTGGTAGCCACTGCCACCAAATCGTTGAGATCTTATTACCCCTTTATCCTTCCACTGCTTTCAATATCACACACCTATGAAGAAAATAAAAGTGTTATCTTTTAATCGATGGCAGCGCCTATTTTACCAGAGTGATTCACGCTCAGTCACCAAGCAACGACGAACGTGGCGCCATTCGCCGAATCGAACATGAGTCTTGCGGCGCCACGCCCGTCACCGCGCGCCCAAGTTCGTTCCTCGAACACAGGGCCAAGGGAGCGAATAAAGGCGGATTTGACCGAATTGGTGACCATCTGACTTCCGAAATTCCAACGCTATATTATTCTTAATAGGAGTGACTCACGTCCGTGGGTGTTGCGAATATGGTGGGGCGTCGTGGGTGCTGCTGCATGCTGCTGCTCCAGGAATGGCCAGAGGACCAACACAAGGGGTTGTGAAATGCAAGTTGGGAGGGGTGCAAAAAGAAGCGCGGGAAAGAAGGGAACGAGGGCAGGGGTCGGGACTATGAAGGGGGGAGGATTGGTGAAGGTGGTGGTGATAGTGGCAGGGGTGGAGAAAATATAAGCCCAACGGACTGCCAGTCAGAGTTCCGTGAAAAACCGTGGGAAAGTCGCAGCGTCTTACGTCTGTGCGTGTGCCCGCTTTTCAGGGAAAAAGAATTTTGGTCAGTGACGAGAATACGAAGTGTTCACCCCATCAGATCCCCCCATTCACCCTCCTCCATTACGCGACAACAGCGCGCAGATGTTCGCATTCCATAAGTGCGCCATCAGGCTGTCGGTGGAATATTTATCCCTCCTGCTACCCTTCTTCATCCCTTCTGTTGGCCACGAGGTCGCTGTGGTTCAGGCCTGGGTTTTTCTTCAACATGTCCGGGTGCATTGGATCCATTTGGATATATACTATGTACTGAACGATCTCGCAACAGTAAAAATAGACATTTTATTTTTTATTGAGAGATATATTGCCGGCTTCTAATAGAATCTACACTACAATTGATAATTAGTTAGGTTGTACGTTGGACTCCCGTCTTCAATTATTTTTCCCCCTAGAGTGTGTAAACGCCAACAGAGGCTCAAATACAAAGCCGGTTAAAATAGGGCATCCCAATCTTCGTCATTAACTGGTTCTTTGACCCCTACCACAGAGTCCTCTGACGGACCTCAGGGGTTTCTTGCAGGTACTGTATCTTGCAATTGTAAAATGATGGGGGGGGGGGGGTAGATGGTGGACGATTAACTGTGATCAACATAGGTCTTAACTGCTCAGCCTTCCTTAGTACCGGGATCGCGCTTGACGAGATGCGGTTTATTAAACTGTTTCAGCCTTGTCTTGGAACCCTTGTATCAGGTGTCGATACCAATTGCCTGGGACGTCTTTCTTCTCGTTTTAAAAGGCTTGTTAGAAACAAAATGTTGAAGGAGTTAGGAGCCGTTGAGAATTGTGATAACATAAATTTAGTTAATGATTCAATTCCTTGGTATCCCGACCATGTACAGTAGGATAGACACGGCAACTTGGGAGAGATTATCGGGGTATATTCATATTTTTTAATATAATGATTACACAGATTATGTAAAGATTATACATTTATTAACGTAGAGTAACGTGGTAGCTACAACAGCTCCTAAGTGAACGTTTTTTAGATTATACGTTTGTTGCTTAATTTTAATAACTCGCATTACAAAGTATTAAACAGTGTGACTACGTTGCAGGTGGCGTGGTTGTGGAATGCCAAGGATTTTAATCATTCACTTAATATCTTGTTAGAAACGATACGAACTCTGCCAATTAGCGATGAACTGAACTGGCCTGAAATGCACTGAGACAAATACACAAGTACTGAATTGAATTGATAAATGAAATATTGATATTATTTTTTAACAATGAAGAAAAAAGTTGAAACCTAGACCATTAGGAAACGGAGACGGCAACATTAAATCATTAGGATGAACGGCTCCTACCTAATATATTTTTGATAATTTTTTAAGCTTGAGTTTTCCAGACTCTATTCGCTTTTTGTTTTGGCGCTGCCTCGGGCTACGTTCACCAATTGGCTTCAAATTTATTTATTTAAATAATAACAAAATTATTTATTTAAATAATACCCAAATGAAAATGTTTTGTAGATCACTTTGTGCCAAATGCATAAACGTTTTCAAGGGTGTTGTCGTAAAATCGATTCTGGAGGTGACGTGTGACTAGCGCGCTGGGGCACTGAATCCGTGATTGCTGGTTTAATCCTCGGGAAAAACACTGGCATGTTAATATATCCTTGATCGCGGGTTCAATTCCCGACGGAAACACTGGTATGTTCGGTGTCCCATGCGCGCTAGCCACGACACCACACGTCGACTCCAGAGTGGATTAAATGTCTGACTACACCATTGAAAACATTTGTGAAATCCAAAGAATAGGATATTGAAACTCCCAAAAAACAGAGTGACACCATTATAGTTTTAAATATTGCCAAGAGCACAGGTCTCCCATCATTCGACAATTCTACCTCGTTGAAATGAACCATTTCCGTGGCGGGTCAACCCGAAGATGCCCTTTTAAAACTCGCCGCCTCAACAAAAAGCCAGTTTTTATAACAAACTCGGGGGGGGGGGGGGTAAAGAGACGAGTTCGAGTTCGAAGGCTGGTTCAAACACGTTACAAGGATTGGATTGGAAAAAGATGCACGAAGCTTCGCTGGAAGGTGGTAGAGGTGGTTCTGCGTTAGGGATGTGCGATAGTCCAAAAAACACTATCGATAGTCATATCGAGTGTTTTTCATTTCACTCGATAGTCTATCGATATTTTGTAATAAAAATATCGATAGTATCGATAGTTTCGATAGTTTTTCCGCCATTTTGATGCTAAAGTTGCTAGAAGTTATCACAAGGGGCGCTGGGTTCGATAGCGAACGAACCCTAGCGGCCAATCTTTTAACGAGAGTATTGGTGGACTATGGTTCACCCTTCTCCCTCCCCCCCTGTTTGTTGGAGTCTGTGAGGAGGAACGCGAAGGGTGGCGCAAAGATAGAAAACATCTGGACCTCGTGGGATCCAGCAATTGGCTCGCTTACAGCAGGCATGCCTATCTCCACACGGGATATCTATAACGGGGTTCCAAATCCAATCTTAGTCTCTCTGTGCGAGGATGGATGAATCCGTGTAACGCAATTAGTTTCTGTAGGAGACAAACCACATTTGCGCACACATTCTGCGCCGACAAAATGGAGTAAACCCTCGATTATTTAGTTTAGAAGATAAATTATAATATTTCAATTTTAAAACCCAATTCATTATAAAAAATAAAATATTATTGGCAACTATTTATTGGTAAATATTATTATTGCCAAAAATAAAATATTAGAACTACAAATTTCACGTGACATTTTATGCCCGTTTTGCCTTAAAACTGCATTGCGTCCATCTATTTACTAAACAAAATAAAAGTAATTTCTAAATCCGTGAAAGGATATTGAAATAAATAATTAAACAATAATCATGAAATGAAATTTTCACACTTTTCTTAAGATTTTCGACTTCCAAATGCCATTTCTTTTGCAACAGAAAACAGACCAACAGAAACCAACAGAAAAAAATAAAGAAAGCTAAAAGAAGAATGTGTACCATATGGCATCTCGATTGACTCCACTCCTGGTTGAGGAATTTTGCCTTGCCTTGACCAGTGAAATCTGATCACTTCTTAGGGGATGTTATGTGTTGCTAAATTGTCAATAGCTGTGGAAGTTGTTAGGGGTAGTTACATTTTCAATCGCTGTGGAAGTGGCTAGGCGTCGTTAAATTCTCATTCAAGCTGGACTTGCTGACACGAATAACTAAATACAAAAACAAACGCAACCAACTGAAGATCACTAGGGTGAAAATATATTTTTTAAATGGCCCTAAGAATAGTGGCGTCACCGAAAGAAGACGTGCTTCAACTGTGAGGAAATTACGACACCGATGCCAATGAAATAACTGTTCTTATAGAGGATATATAACGAGGCATCATATTTGATATCATCTACAAGAAATATTACTTGTACATCGGATTGCCCGAATTAGGGAATTTTCGCTTAGGTGTGATTACTTATCCCTCCCTGGTGGGTGACTATTGTGAAAACATATCTGTGAACATCTTGGACTATCACGCTGAAACTACTATTGGAAGGTACGTAATCTAATATTCATCTAATTAATGCCAAATTGGTTTGAAAAATGAATTATGAATACTAGGAACTGGGCGCCCGCAGGGGGGTGCGCTTGCACCCCCCTGGATTGATAGATTAAAAAAAAAATTTAAAAATCATATTTTTTTTCTCGCAATGAGAAATATTCGGAATGGGTGCGCTTGCACCCCCCTGAATTGATAGATTTAAAAAAAAAATAAAAACTTTTCATAATTTTTTTTTCCCGAAATGAGAAAAATTCGGAATGGAAATAAAGCAAGGACTGGAAGCTAGCGAGCCCCACCTAGAATTTTTTTTGCGTTTTTTTCTTCATTTGCGGGTCCTTCTTGGTCTCCCGATTTCCGCACGACTTTCATCATGTCTGAATCAATTAATGTTTGTTATTTCTTAAAAAAGTGTTTTTAAAAATCTCCTAACGCAGTATTTTTTTTGTTTTCCGTAAAAAATATCGCAGTTCTGTCGCCTCACTGAACGCTAGTTTGGATCATGTTGGCAACGGCACGAGTTGTCAATGTTGACGACATAATGCAGCGCCCCCTATGAACAGAAAAAATTTTAAATGGCATTTTTGCGCGAAAAATTTGAAAATAAGGAGTTGATCAACACCCATGCCAAGTTTTAAGAAAATCGGTTAACTTTTCGCGAATATATGCTAAGATGAATTTTGGGTGCCTTTTTTTTTTGCCCACCCTGTAGTTTTTAGAAACGAGATAGTTAAATTGCAAGCAAAATTTGGCACTAGAAATGACTTGCGAATACAGTAATGTGTTTCACAAATGAATAAACGTGCAACTGGAGTTGTGTGCTCTTGTATTTTTTTACAGTTGCTCTTATTAAATTGATTGTTTTAACCGACCATGCATATACTCAATACTCTTTTTTTCTTTTTTAGAACTGGTTGGGAATTATAATTGGATTGGGAAATAAAATGTTAACTTGTCAGCGATTTATCGTTTGTCTTGAAGGCGTTAGGATTGAAATTGTGAGCGAGGCAAGAATGGTTTCAGGTTTAAGTTAAGAGTAATATTATTGGTATGGCTCTACTTTCCGTATACACCGACAAAAAGATACTCATCATAAGATAAAGGTGGCGCTATGGAGCGTTCCCGTGACCAAAATTATTCTTTAACAACGTGCGACGTTATAAAATGTTTAGCGTAATTGCGGTCACGTGAGCACTCCATAGCACCACCTTTATCTTCTTACAGTGTTATATTTTGTCGGTGCATTCGGGTATACAGTTACTAGCTTCACAAGTCACGATCGAGACGACGTAGCGAGCGCGGAACATAAAATATATAATTTCATAGTCTGTAATTGAATACGGCAATACGAACGAGGATATCAAACTCGAGAAAGATTAAGTTTAAATTTAAAAGTCCGGGCAATCGAAGATTGTTATGGTCACCAATAATATGACAAAATAATTAGATGTAGTTGCAAGCGTGAAACAATTGTTTGAAACGCGCTGTGGATAAATGTATATTTTTTAAAATCGTCATAGTTTAGCAATGGTCATAAAAATAATTCGTTCGATACGCCTACAAGTTAAACCTTACTAGCGTCCAAATATATTAATAAGGGTATCTTTTTTTTAAAAAAATACTATATTTAAATTTTTTAATTTATCATTTAAACGAATCGAAGAAAATACATACCACTCTCTCTGCTCAGTTCATAAAAAAGATAAAGATAAATGTATGTGTATTTGATATAACGCATATTCCACGCACAACAATTAAAAATAGAGAGAACGAGAATAACTATTCTCTTCAGATACCATTTTTAACAAATTCCTCGAACCTACTTAGGAAGAGGAAAAATATAATTTGATAGCTACTCTTGTGCAACTAGCGCTGAATCGAATTAAATCACGTATATGGCAGTTGGAGGGGGTACGTTTTAAAATTAGAATTTTATGTATTTAAAAAAAGAGCGCGGCTAACTATTACGCCAATAACCGTTCAACGTATGGCGCTTACAATATAGCATCCAAAAAGGAGAATCCTTCAATCACAAACACATCAACAAGACTGCCGCACGAAAAAGGGGAAATTTCCGTAATAACTTGATTAGTTTTTTCCTAGGTATGTACACAGGTAATCACACATCGCGCAGCGATAATCTATACTTTCCTCTTAAATTTTTCTTCAAAGGGTGACGACAAAAATTTCCTCCCCCCCCATCTTATAAATATCTAGCTCGACATTAACCAAATCGCTGTACACATCAACACTACACTTTACATTTGCCGAATCGACATTAGTTTTTGATCGGATCTGTATGCCCAGGTAACAATATCGTGTCTTGCTGGCGACCGGTATTCACAATTTGCTTTTAAAATCGAAAGTCCAGTCACATATGTATGCAAGAGTATATATACAGAATGTATATAATCTTATAAATAAGCGCGCTGGCCAAAACATGATACACGACACGTCTATCAAGTCACAATGAACTGGGGGGGGGGGGGGTGAAAATGTACTACTAACAGATGTCTTGTTAAATCTTGTTTGGTGGGGGTGTATGGTACAAAGGAAAAAATAAAACTTTAACAAAGGGGGTTTCCTTTCGATCGAAAGAAAATGAAATAAATATATGGCCAGAATAATTAATGCTAGGGGTAAGAGATTAGCGAGTTTAAAGGAATTCTAGCTAAATGAAACTTATATAGATTGTCTATTTAATTTGAACCTTGATTGCATAAAAGTAATTGGATCGTGAGTACATCGTTTAAAAAGCGGATTTATTCAAAATGATGTGTAATTTTCATGATGGTGCCGCCTGTGTCGCTACCGTTTCCAGCGCAACCTGTCTTGTAACCTGAATCAGAAATTACTCGAAAACCAGAAATTTGCGATCAAAAAACGCAAAAACCGAATCACGAAGGAACACGCTCAGGCCAAATCGAATGAGGACGCGAATAAACAATAATCTCGACAAAAATAAAACACAGATACATGTGTCCGGTTTACAAAAGTTCTTTTCGGGGGAGTGGAAAAACTCAAATAGGGTGTTCACGAAATGATAACACGTTCGATTGTAGCGCCACCAAACGGTGTATCAAACT
This sequence comes from Melogona broelemanni, assembly GCA_033995665.1. Taxonomy (NCBI): domain Eukaryota; kingdom Metazoa; phylum Arthropoda; class Diplopoda; order Chordeumatida; family Chordeumatidae; genus Melogona; species Melogona broelemanni. The sequence continues at coordinate 5,848 of JAUJYS010000100.1, read as the reverse complement.
GTGACTACATGGCTGTTTCAGCACATGAGAGAAAAACAAAACAAAAACAAAAAAAAAAACGACAAAAAAATCGTTGGTTTCCTGGATTCCTTCCTCTATTCCGTAAAAGTCCAGCCAGCAAAAAAAATAAATACTGACCAAGTCTGGAAAAGGCCAAAAAAAGGGAACTAATATTTAAACAATTTGACCCAGACGTGTCGATACAAATGCGAATAATTTGATTTATTTTCTGACTTCGAATAATTTTAACAGACCCAAGATTCTATAGCTTGCATGGCACAACTGACTACAAGCACAATTTTTTTTTTATATTGACAAAATTCTAGCAATTATATTTTCTATATATAGACCCGTGAATTAACACTATATTTATATACATCTGTATATAATTCATGGCCTCGCTGGCCGCCATTGCTTTTTGTTTGATTGTTGGCAATTAAGAAGAAAAGAAAAAGAAAGAAGATAAAATCATGATCGGCAAAATACGTACACCCTTGAGTGCGGCAGACGATGAGAAACGTACGAAAAACTGAAACCTCAACTTGCAAAAAAGTCAAGGTATTGTATGTACATGACGGTGGGTTAGAACTCAAAATTTAATCCTCCCCACGTTGCCGACCCTGTGTGTCTACTTCAGAGACCCCCGTGTCGTCACAAACGTTCAATTTTTTTTTTCCCGCTCCCACCAACATTTTCTGAGGTAGAAAGCTCGTACGCACGCATACATAAAATTGTCCTCCAGACTTGGCAAGCGATATATATCTTACTTTAGGGACTTAATTATTTTTTTGATCGTGCAAAAAAATGCAAAAAATAAAAATGAACAAACATTCCGGATTTCCCACGCTTTTTCCCCACCCATCGCTCTTCCATATCCTACTCTTTGAAGATGGCGTCCCACAATCGAATGAGGCCTTCATTCAAATACATAGCGAGTACGGTGCGGGAGATGAACCAGGGGCTCGGTCAGATTGACCACGGTGGATGAAAAAAGGGTACCATCGCAAAAATCCACAAAGTTCGGGGAGGAAGAGGCAATCGATCGAAGAAATGACCACGACAAGAGAGGGTCCTCACACTGTTGACGTGGCTCTGTTCTAAAAGGACACAAACACACACACGGGGGGAGCGAATCTCGAGGAGTAGTAACACAGCACTGGCGGAACAATGGAGAGTCAAATGGCGGGTGAAACCACCTCAGTGCGGACGGGCGTCTCATTCGGTGACGGGGTGGGTAGTGGTGGCAGATTCACCTTAGACCGAGGTTTTGGTCTCTGTCTATATGTGTCCTCCACACGACGGGCCCCAATTTTTCACGTATTCGATAAAAGAAGATAGAGAGATATACAAGGTGAACACTGGCGGGTGTGGTGTTGGTGGCAATGAAGTGCCGACGGAGTGGTGGTGGTTGGTGGTGGTGCTGTGTGGTTTTTTTTTCATATATATATTTATGGGTGGGGTTGACACACGCCATACACACACGCACACAAACACAAAAGGGGGACACACACACAAAATGTCGGCGGTGGTGATGGTGGCGACACGAACGGCCTCTGGTGGTGGCGGTTGAAAAGTGGTGGGGGGGAACAAGGTGCGGGGCTTTTTTTTTAACACCTCCTCCGTATAGCAGTTCCGTGTCACGTTGGTGACTGGGTCAAGAGTTTTCGCAGCCGTGTTGTCCACCGCTGATGCCGCCGCCGCCACCCGGCCCCCACTATGTAGACCAACCGTCGCTGATGATCCGGGGGCGTTTGCTGCTCATCGGTCCGTCGTAGTCGCCGCTGTGACTGTCGTCGGGCGAACCGGAGTTGGGCGTCATGTGGCCGGAAGAGGTGAGGTGGCCGCCACCGCCCCCTCCGCCGCCGCCACCGCCTCCTCCAATCCCGGTGGCGGAGGATGGTCGTTGGTGGAGGTGGTGACTAGAGTTGTGGTTGTTGGCACCACCGTCACCGCGGGGCGGCGATATGGGTTCACTTTTGATCTTGATGGGCAGCGGGGAGGAGGAGGGCGGCGGCGTGCTGCTGCTCACCGACAGGTGCGGTAGGCTGCTGGTGCTCTGGCTATCAACGGGGAAAAGCGGGGGCGAACTGATGAGTGCACCGGATCAGTTTGGGGAGAGATGGAGAGAGACAACAGAACGACACGAGATTAACACTACATGGTATATGTTTGGCTTGGTCAGGTTAAAACGTGAATGTGTCAACCGAATTTGTTGGATTGCGGAGAAATCGTTTATTTTTTCTACTAGCGCGGTAACCGATGCTTGTTAATTAATGCTGGTCAACCGAATGGATTCTTAGAAAAAGAGATTCGACAAAAACCAATACACAATTTTCGAGTCAAGTCGAGTAGGTCGCCTATTGGTCACGGCAATTTAATTCGCTACGATCAATTTTGTAAAATGATAGCGATAATTTTTCTTTTTCTGCTCGCAATTTTGTACATTTTAGGGAGAACACTACTGTGGAGCAATGCGCAATCCACATCGTCCTTGTTTTTCACGGTAGAAAAAAACACCATAAATGAAACGAAAGCGGTTTTTGAATTTTTACATTTATTCGTCGTATTTGTATTTATTTCGCGCATCATTGATTGAGACATGGCGCCCGTTATTCTGTAGTGCGCCAAAGATATTTTCAACGCAATTTTCAATACTTACAACACGAAATTATCAATTAAATTACTTTGTTACTCGTAGTTAGTTACTCGTATAATTCTTAATTAGTCAGATTAGGTCGACAAAAGAGCAAATATAAATAACGGGAATCATTTTTAATTAGATTGTATTTAGGAGCCGTTGTATTACAATAGCCTAAAATGAAGAGTTTTTCTCGTCAAAGAGAAAAGGAAACGGCAACTTCTTGATCAAATTCGATGTTTTAATGATAACAAGAATCTTTTGTACACAGTACAAAGGTGGTAAGTAATTGTGTAAAACGTTATGTGTAAGTTACAGTAGATATAAAAAACACATAGTATGACTCCTCAGATTCTTGTTATCATTAAAACATCGAATTTTATCAAGAAGTTGCCGTTTCCTTTTCTCTTTGGTCGAGAAAAACTCTTCATTTTAGGCTATCAATAACGGGGTACACCAAAAGTGCTCGAAAACGGTATGACAATAGTGTAACACTGATTTGATGCGCACGATTTTATTTTTAAGAAAATATATTAGACAGTCAAATATATATATATGAAATAGGGGGGTAGATTAATAAAAATACAAATGGATGGGTGGTTCTAGTCTAGGACTTGCGAATGAATTTCACGCCGTTTTAACAATGCCAAGCAAATATACCATGCAGGAAAATCAACTTTATCATTCAGCACACAACAAGAAATTTCAAAAATAAACAAACACACCAACGATTCTTCATTTTCAATATTTTACCACTGATAAAAGGTTGTTCGTTAATTCACAAGATATAAAAGGAAATTAATAATACATATTCCTTAAAAAACATTTAAGAATTATTGAATTTTGATAATGAATACGAACATCTCCCATGCAGTTAAAACACTTGTTATTAATTGGTGTCATGCGCATTTAAAAAAATTCATTACCGGTAATTTTGAATCAAAATTCCAGAACAGTTATGATTTAAGAAATTTGGGTACATCAAGAATTAGCGCTCAAACAACACAACCAAATGTATGCAATGCTTACTTGTATCGGTCTCTGGCGGCAAGCGAAGAGCCTCCGTACCTTGCGTGATTGAGGCCGGGGACTTGAACTGCGGCGGTCAGCGGTCCCTGCGACGCCCAACTGTGTAGCAGACTGGGCGAATTTAAACTTGAGATATTTGTGAAATCTGAGTTGAGTGAAAAATCGTCTGTGGAAGAAACGAGACAAAAAAGAAATCGAGATTGGTATTGGTTTGCTCAACAAACTGCGTGTAATACTTGTGCACTAATGTGAATAAAATAAAACAAATAAAAACTGAATGAAAATGTTGCAGTTCAGGCGTACTCACTTGGTACAAAAGAGTTTGCCAGTGAGGACGGATAATTTCCCATTCCTGGGATGCTTGGTGTCGCGAGCGAGACGACCGACGTGGTCAGGGAAGGATTCGACGACCTCGCAGCCTGGTTCAAAGAGCGAAACAAGAAAAACATTGATATGCGAGCCTTTGAGGTTTCCCATTCCTCTCAGCTTAATTTCATTATACAGGTAATTATTGCAGTTTGCGCGACACGTCAAACAATACAGCATCAATAACATTTAAAAGCTGGTACTATTCCTATTACATGTTAACAGTGCTGGGTGAAAGTATGAATGATTGTCATATACGAGTGTACAGAGAGTACAATGTACGTACCGATTGTAAACTGCTGCTCTGGGAATTCGGTATGACCACTCGCAAGTTTGACCTCGACCCAGACAGGTTAGTGGCATTTTGATGCTGTTGCTGTTGTTGCTGTTGCTGTTGTTGTTGTTGTTGTTGTTGCTGTTGTTGCTGTTGCTGCTGCTGTTGCTGCTGTTTCTGCATCGCTTTCGTCATCATGCTGGGCGAGGTGCTGTCCGACATACTGGGCGATGGCTGTTGAGGATATCCGTTGGTTCCGTTCATGTCGAGCATGCTCCCTGAGCGCAGAAAATAAGGGAATTATACGAATAATATGATTATTATCGGAACAAACACGCTTTGCAATGGAAAAAATCTGGACATTTGTTTTTCTTCTAGAATTTCGAATTTATGGCGGGTAGAAGCTGGATTCCAACTGGCTTTTTCTATCTCGTACGAGTAATTTATTCTCAATGTGATCAATTAATGCGAGGATATAATCGTGTTTCGTAACAGATTACATCTTATTTAATAAAACAGAGTTTCTGCCATTTGTGCCCACACAATACTGGATGCGCAGCTGTAACGTCTCTGTGACGTAAAAACCACGCTGTGACGTCATGATAGTAGCAATATTGGAATGAAGCCTGGGATAGTGCTTAAGCGCTAGTTTGATATAATCGCTTTTCACATTTGATTTTTAAATTACATCTAATTTGATTTAGGAATAACTGCACACGTACTCTGAAGACACTGATTGAATTGCTATCAATATATTAAACCTAACATAATATATAAAATAAAATTTAGTTGAATGACCCATCTCGCCAATAATATATAAAATAAAATTTATAAACAATCAATAAATGACCCATCTCGCAAAAGTAATAACGATAAGACCTATAAATAAACTGATAGCCAAACTCGGCTTTAGGTCAGTTACCTGATGAACTTGGTCTGGGACTGACGCTGGCGTGGGGCATCTGAGGCGAGTTTTGCATCATGTCCTGACCGCCGTAGGAGCTGTTCACTGGTACTGGTAGCGTGCTATAACTTCCTTGGCCTTGTCCCGCCTGAAATCAAACACACAATGAGACGACCTCTAGTTAGAAAATGCGGCAGAAAAAGGGCATCTAGTGTTTTTCTCCCCAGTTGGTTCAGAGAGCATTCTGGCATTTTGAACCTGGGAGACCAGTTTTCACCGTTTTGAAGATGTGTTTACCGATCACCTATATATAAAATATTAACTTAAACAAAAACAAACTTGGTCCAAACTTCTCCAGGAAACATTAACATAAATGGTTTGTGATGTTTCCTTTTAAAATGTTTATTACGTGTGATGATTACAAAAATGTAACTTGACCTCATATCTCGTCGATACAAAGACAGATGTTTTTAATATTCGGATGTTGAGGCTCATTGCTTTATATTCTGCACTCTGGTGCGCCCTACTATGGAGTATGCTTCCGCAGTATGGGACCCCCGCCAACAAAATCACATTGACTCTCTCGAAAAAATTCAACGTCGTGCCACCCGCCATATTCTCCGGGACTACAGCAGGG